>VZZY01021897.1:1877-24586 GCA_013400335.1 Eurystomus gularis
TAGCCTGAGAGCTATTAATTCTTATCCAGTGACTGCCACTGCAGCTTTTTACAGGGAAGATCCACTGACCCACCGTCTCAGTGCTAACTGCTATTCAGCTGAAATGTCAAGACTTCAAGCACATTACAGGGGTTTTGCTTTGTGGAATTCTCACCCTTCCTGGCTAAAATTTGTTGCATGAAAAACAGGGAAATTACTTTTTAGTTGTATGAATGATGCTGTATCAATGTTTAATATGCAGATAACCTGTTACTAATTCTAGGTCTGATGCTTATGCTACTTCTTCAAGCTAGTTGGAATATATCTAGGAGAGGTGGGAGGTATGTGATTCTATTCCTAAAGGGCTGTCATTATCAATGGCAGATGAAGAGGTGAATTTTGAGCTTCTTTTGGAACACAGAAAAGTTTAATGAGGGTTTTGGAAGTTTGAAGTAAGTCTAGTTTTACTAAGCACGATGATAGGACACAAGCAGTCCTAAAGGCTTCAGTAATACATGGCTTGCTACAAGTTTAGCCTTTTTCAAGACCTCCAGTAGTCGCAATTTTATTCACTTGAGAGATTTTATTTGACTTGTTCTCATTAGTAGAAGTGAAGTACGACAATACTTGAAACACAGTGGGGACATACACTACTGTTCAAATTGCAGAGGTACCAGAGCCCCAGTAGCATAGCTAGAAATTAAAGAGGAGAGAGAAAAACAAACCTGAAGTCATAAAAAGAGAAGGAGGTCAAGAAGCGGGACAGTTTATTGGTCACAGATAATAAACATGGAAGGAAGAAATGCAAAATAAATTTTCTTAAAACTGGTATGAATACTGTACTTAAAGAAAGTAAAATAACATAAAATACATAATTCAGAGACCAATAGGAATGTAAGCCTTCCTGTTTGCACTTTATCCTTTTTTACATAATTTTTTTCGGAAACTGTTCTTAGTCGTCTTATACCACAGCTGTACATACTGACAAAGCAATAGAGACCATTCACATACTTTTACGTATGCCTGTGTTTTCTGCTTGGTTAATGCCTTCTTATAGCATTGCTGTTCTTTTCCACCACTGACTTTTGCCTGAGAAGAGTACCATAACCCTCCACATGACTTTTCTACTCCTACAGTCAGCAATGCTGTCCTACACAATCCACTTCAAATTGCAATTTAAGATGATTTGGAATGGATAAATTGTTGCTCCATTCTGTTTGATGTCAGGCTAATCATTCCAGGAGCACAAAATCAAGGATTTAACAGATGGAGCACTTAAGACTGAGTTTATGGTATAATGATAGGATAGGTGTGATAGGATAGTCACAGGATATCAGTAGTCTAAGTTAGTTGTCCAGATAGTCTCTCTCCCACTATAGGAAAACACAATATTGCTAGCAAATGTTAACCATTTTCCTATAAACCCTTCTTTACTTCTCCTGCATTTTCACTATCTTCATATTTCTCTTATTTCTCTCAGGATGAAATTTTAGATCAGCTGTATTTCAAAAATCTTGAGTTCTCCTTCCATATATTCAGGAAAGGAAAAAAATACCTAGTAACAGTTGTCATTTGAGTAAAGTTCTTCTTGTACAAACCAACCAAAAACCAAAAAAGTAAAACATACGATGTATCTTTGGAAATTCACCAATAGAACAGAATCCATTAAGAAAGAGTCTTGGAATTAGTATAACTCACATAACACATCCAAACATTTCTCTATGTTTCCCCACACAAAGAGTGGCGAGTCCCAAGGAATTTAATGGTGTGTACTTTAAGTGCCTCCCATTAGCTATTTTTTGCTTCAGGTCATGCCAGGTGGCTTTACTAGCAAAAAATTAAAGTTACTGCTCTTTTTACATTTCAGAAATGGACTGTGGTTAATTAACATATTGTCTCAGTAATGGTTAACTGTTTGTGACAATTTGAATATGTAATGGTTTCCACTATTATTTTTACGATAATAGATGTCAGCAGTTTGATACTAATGCTTCTCATACTTACAAGTGGCACAGTAAGACACTTATTAAATGGGAACTAATTTAAAAAGACACACTGTGGTCAGGTTCTAGGTAAATGGAATGCTTCCTAAAGTTTAAAGAACCAGAGGAAAGGAAGAGCTGGTGTGTTTCCTGGTTATGCTTGCAACTATTCCTTCCCCCAAAACTGGCTTGACTGGTGAAAGGAAAAATATTCAGGTTATTTAGTAACACAGAAGGTTGTACTTGGCATCCTTGAGTCAATGAACACAGAAATATTGGTGCTTATATTCTAGAAAACTAGGTTAACATGTTAAGAGAGCACCTAATTTTAAATCATTTTGCTGTGTATTACATAATTCTCCTATTTTTTTCCAATTCTTTCCACCTAGTTGTCACATTACAACTTGATAACATAATACAGAAGTCCAGCAGAACAAAAGCAATTAAAGAGATCTGTTCTTATCTTTATTCCTTAGTTGTACATATTTACATTTGGTAAAACCTCTTAAATTTCTGCATCACAATCTGACTTACATTCTCACTAATACACTTGTTTAATGCTGACACTGAATTTTATTCAAAAATGAACAAACATTTTTCAAAAATTCAAACCAATGTCAACAAAGGAAAACATAAAACACTTGTCATATTTTTAATTCTTATTTTTTTATTTATTTTATTATGATACGAATTTCCGGGCCAGATGCATATCATATGTTTATACTTACTATACATTTAAAATAAACAGCCTATGAGTAAACAGTCCACACTGCTCAAAACATACCCAGGAAAAAAAACACTTGCAGAATGCAAAATGCTATATGAACCATTTGAAAACAGAAAAAGGGGAATTACACTAATCCTAGTTGTTAGAAGACAATACCATTTAATTTAGCATTGACAAGGCACACATAATTTAATATACTCCTATTCATAGAAATTTAACATAGTATCATAGAGTATATACATATTTCTTATTCAGAGTACATGAAAAATGTCATCTTTATAATTGTGTTATTTTTTAGAATTTAAATAATTTAGTGCAATCTGATCATCAAGAGTAGTCTTGCAATTTGCCAGTATGCCATTCTTCTTATGAGCTTCTACAGAACATCAAATACCTGTAGAGAGTTTTTTTCAGGAAAGATTTTTTTCTAATTTAAAACAAAATCCATCCATGATTTCCTCTTCTGTGTTTCTGGAGTCACTAAAGGACCTTAAAAAGATTTCGTTCATTAAGTTTAGGTATTTAACCAGAGCATATCTTTTTTCCAACAAATTGTTTCCTTTTCTCAACGACAAAGCACTAAAGTCTTTAGTTTCATTGCAGTAAATCCCGAAGCTTGCTTTCCATTATACAGTATATCCTACCTATTAGATGAGAACTGCACAAAAAAGTCTTTCAAAAGAAACAGAGGCAAAAGGAAGAGCCTATTTCTCACAAAGCTTATATGTTAATTGAAACTAGAAGGGAGTCATAACCTGGAAAATTTTGCAGTAACCTGCAAACTTGCTGCAAAATACCTTTACTTTCTCCTCCAGAATATCCCAAGTAGAAGCAAATTATCATTTTAGCTAATTATGCCAAATTGTTCCTTGAATTTTGTAATTATAACAGTGTTCTTCTGATATACAAAACAAGCCAGGCTTGTAGAGAGACATAGTGGGAAGTATCTTTATAGAAACAATGGAATAATTTGGGAAGGTGGACAAGGTTCTCAGCACTCAGAAAGCCAATGAGGAGGATAACATATTTCACCTAGCCTAACAGAAACTTGCTTCTCCTTCTATACTGTGTCATTTTCCTGATTTTCCCTTTGGAATTTTTCTGCTGAGCCTTAGCCCCATAGACAGTTAAAAGCAGAAATCAAGTTAGACCTCAGGAAAAGGTTTTCTAATTCTTATTTTTTACTGGTCAGAGCTGGTTTAAGCAAGTATGTACATTACAATAGCAACGTGAAAAAAAATCTCCTTGAGATAATACACATTTAATTAATACAGAGGGACACAAAGGGAAAGAGGAAATGCCACATGATGTTATCTTTTAGTGACTAAAAAAGATGCTTGAAGGAATAAAGGTCACTGTAAGCCATATTACTAAGAGTTGTTTCCTGTAATTTACATTCAGTGCTCTGACACAAAAGGGTGTTGCTTACTTCAAGAAATCCTATGATTCAGAAAGAAAACTAGTGACATGAGGTCTGGATTCAAACATCCTCGTCTGCATGCAGAAGTATTTTTACCCCACAACTAGATTAAGAGAAGTCAAGGGGCAACAAAAAAATAATTAATTAGGAAAAACTATAAAAACCAGGATGGTAATTCAGTCTAATCACAACTGCTTTCTCTGTCTCTAATAGAGAATTGCAAGAGTTACTTTTCTAGGAAAGCATAATTCACTTTCTAAGTCTGCCCTGATCAGCCTTTTTAATGCCTGTCTCCCTTGCATTTTCTAAAGGATCCAGGAACCTCCAGAACTTTTCGGAAAATACCAAAAGCCATTCTCTGCAGAATTGTCATAACAGTTTTCAGTTATAATCTAGTAACAGTCCAATGAAATTTTCCTATCTGTTTACTATTTCTATTTCCTCTCACTTTATTAGCATATTTGCAAGTAACAAACTGTATATAATGTAGCTCTTTATTTTGCCTGGAATATTTTTTGACCCATCTTCTGAAGGACTTAATGTATAGGAAACAGGTCACAGTTTAAGAAGTACTGGCATAGACATGCAAAAAAAACCCCTCCATTGACTTGGTCTACTGACGTATTATCAGTTTTAACTTTTGTTGGCTGCAACCAGAATCAGAAGGTCTCACAAACACACTGCCCTTCTACAAGGATCATCCTTTAGCTTTATGTTCGATTCTGTAGTGTCAATAATAACCAAGTCGTGGTCTCATCTTGCACAATTCAGATAACATATCACATTCATCTCATTTTCAGCGATCATACTATTCATGTTGATATGAATGTATCATATGAATGAGAAAGGAATTCAGACTTATTATAGGGAAAGCTTAATATTCACTTATTCACGTAATAACAGCCACATATTATGTAACCAATATCTCGAACCCATACAAATGCCTAAGCTTTAGTATGCAAGAGTTAATCAGCAGAAATTGGGAGTCAAATTCAATTTAAAACCAGCACAATACTTCTGTTCTATTTGAAACAGAAACTTTTCAGCCTGACCACTTAGTGTAGGTCAGGACATACAGAGGAATCAAGAACTTTTACCTACCTCTATTTTCCATAATCTGAGACCAGTAACACGAATTGGATAAAAGAGTTATAAAACCTATAAATGCATAAGCACTCAAGCAAAAAGATTGCAAATTGTCCCACATCTTCCTTTCATCAGGAATGGCATGTGCAGGGACTCAAGTGTTAACATGGAAATCAGTAAGCAACAGAAATTACATCTGTATATTTCCTTTTCAAACCCATATCACTAGGAGTGATCTTAGCTCTTCCATGGCTTCTGATTTTATTCAGATGGCTAATGTCAACCTTCTTGTGCAATAGCTTCAGGTAGATCACTGTTCACCAAAGTAATATTTCTGCATTTGTTTTTAGGGTAGTTTGGATCTCTACCCACTGAACTTTGGGAAGCTGCTTATCCCTATGCACAAACAATATAATATGCAATCCTCCTGAAGTGGTAGCATTTATATGTGTGGATGTCTTTAAAAAAAACAAAAGACAATGGAGAATGAGTATCTAGTAAATCTCCAAGGCCATGAGTTACCAGAGCTTCACAATTTTCCTTCTGAAAGGCAATCATTAAAAAGTTACTTCTTTCATCACAGCTCAGAAACTACAGGAAAAGGAATCTCTTTAAAAACTTCTCTTTCAGAAATGTCTCTCAAATGGAGGACATATCTGCTTGAGTTTTACCTAGTTTGGGTACTAGTTGTTGTCTCGATTTGTGTCTTCATCAGCTGATCTTAAATTTTCAGGTGGCTATGCAGGATAGGACTGTTAAGATAGTACTATACTGACACAGTACAGTTAAGAAAGAAATTTTCACCTTCACTTCAATGAATTACTCTGAATACAATGCCTTTACAGTTTTACTATCAAATCATTTCATTCAGTTTCTGCAAGATCATTCAAGCTCCGCAGATTTTGTTTAAAAATGGTGACTTAAAAATGAATATGAAGATTTTAAAGTGAAATTTCCATTAAGACCTCTAAAACTTCCTGTTTTCAAGGTAATGTTGTTAGAGGATTGTCTGGTTCTTAAAGTAAATTACAGTTTCCCCCATATATTTGTCAGTGACCATAAAAAAATGAGAAGAGAGCAGAAAAAGAACACTTAAAGGACAAACCTGCCACTTAATATTGTGAAAAGAATGTTTTTTTAAACTAGCTGAAAATAAGCACTAACGGCCCAGCAATGAAAGCTGATACCCAAAATCCCTCCCATTGAGTGCAGATAATTGTGTTGTTTTCAGGTCCTGAATAAGAAATAAAAAATCAAGTAAACATTATATTAGTCAACTATCATTCTTCAAATGTCAGCCTTGGATTTGGTGGAAATCAACATGAATGTGTCCAAAACCCAGGAGACTGACGTCATGGTCCTTGCCAACTCAGAAACACCCCAGGTGGGGAAAAAAAAGTGTAACATTATGGAGACTTTCTAGTGTAAATATTTAGATGGTGTTGCCGTGGCTTATCGTCAGGAGGCAAAGGAGTACACAGAAAGGTTGAAATTATGATTTATGAACATTTACTTGTCAGGTTTTCAAGGTCAGCTCTGAAATTGCTTGCGATCACTCATAGATAGCTCTTCACATCCAATTCTGCAAGTTGATGCTTCCTAAACAGATTGTCATCCTTCATTGCTCCAGACACAAGTGGTGCTCCTTTTATTAGTGGCAGTATTTGGTGGTTTTGTAGTCCAAAGGAGAAGTTGGTGACACAAAAACCCAGTTCTCACTTGAGAGGAGCCCAATTTGAACTCTGCAGACCACTCACAGGCAATGCCCTTTTTAACAGCAACCAACCCCATAACAACATCCAGATCCTGGGAACTATTCCACTGCTGGAACTACACTTTCACATCTGGAGCAGGTGGCAGGCATTCAAAAGTGATACCTTGCAACCATCTTCATCCAAAGTAAAATGTAACATACTGCTTCTCAAAGCGAATGACAGAAATCTTACAATGCAGGTTTTCTTAACAGCCCCACTGGGGGACTCTGCACGTGCACGTTGGGAAGCTTGAAAGTAGAGAGACAGAAAAGAAAATGCTTAGGGATGGCCAAGTACTTCAACCAACGGCAAGAATAAAGGAATATCAATCATGTATTTTCCTTTAGCACATTTATCTAAACTGTTTCCTGTTAACTTGATGCTCTTCCCCATGAAATGATTTATAAGAAGAAAACAAAAATTGTCAAGAAAAGCTGACAAGAGACACAGTTGCCTTGTGAGGCAACATTAAGAGCTCATTCCCAGGAAATGGGTGATGTTGCTTGAAAGTGCCACCTTAAAAATAAATCTATAGGGAAGTAGTTATCTTTCCAGTTTTGGAGTTACATGGATATCTGTAAATAACTGCTAGAATTTAATATTATTTCTCTCAAATAGTTTGTAAAATATTATGTCTAGTGACCTTTCCTTTTATCCTGTTTTTCTAATACTCACAGAAGTAAATGAAGTTCAGTTTAAAAGAATGTTTGATCTAAAGGAAGTTGCTATTGGAAGATGTGTGAAGCAGTTGCCAAATGATCCTTTATGTGTCAGTTACAAACTTCTAGCCATAAATTTCAGTAATAAGGAAGAATATGCTGTAACTGGTGGACAGAGTCAGAAATAGCTCTTCACTGTCTCCTACACAGTCCCATCAGTGGATGTGGAGGTAGCAGTACCACCGAGAAAAGTGAAATTCACTGTATGGGCCATTCACAGCTGCTAAGGGCACCGACAAAAGATGCTGGACCCGACTGTAATGTAAAGCAAACCCAGGGTGCTTCCAGCTGACCAAGGGCTAAATCAAGAACCCAGGAATGCAAATATGACTAACAGCACTTTGTTCTGTCTTGTAGTGTATGATGCAGAAAATATACCTCAGTTTCACTCATGGGTCTGGTATAAACATAATCAGCTAATTATAAGTCTATCTGATTGCCAGGAGGAAATGGCATTTGCATTCGTGAACTCTGCTTTATCTGTCTGTGCATACAAACAACTGCATGCTAAAAATATGGGAAAAATATGAAAAGAATGTTCCTCATTGTTAAGTGATTAATTGATTTTTTCCCTCTACAGCGTAATACAGTTATTGGAAATTTCAAGGCAATAACACAATCTTTCTCAGCATGAAATGATTGGAGGATAAGAAATCAAGGACAGCAAAAGTATAACTGCTTGACGCATAGGTCATCTGTTATGGTGTAGAATGTACTAACTACATTAACTTTGTTGTAGATCCAAAACTTCTAATCTGCAAATAAGGTTGGATGCGTGTTTTCTTGAATTTAAGAAAATTCAGGGCACTGTCACAGAAAAAAGATAAAAAGATCTGAGAAGATAAAAAAATCTGAGAAGATAGAAAGCCTATAGGTTCTACTAAGGAATGTTTATCCAGTTGCTTTCCACTGTGTTTTCCATGGTTACTTTTCATACTAGAGCAAAAATGCTGTCATGATAGACAACACTTGCATCTCTCAGCAGTCATTCTTGCTTAGCTTCTGCTGTGATCCTCTCTTCTACTGAATAGCTGTTGTCTAGTTCACTGCTGCCATGCACTTTAGTAGCCATTTATGTCTGTGTAGTATGGCTGGAAAATACTAAAAAAACCATGAGTGAATGCAGGATTATAATCTGGCAGTATTTTGCCTACCTTTGTGCCTGACGTAGCTCATGGAGGAGAGTGAAGAAAGGGGCTGTAGCACTACACCTGCAATACCGCCTTTGGCAAGAGCACTAACATAAAAAAGATACAAGCATACTTTGCTGCAAAATTAATCTTTCTCTAGCTTTTGGTGTTTGTTTGGTTTTTTTTTTCCCCACTAAGCTGATCTATTCGCCTTTAAGCCATTAACAGCTAAGACTAACAAACTGCTCTTTCTGAAATGCCTGAAAAAGCTCACCATTATTAACAGGCACAACATTATAAATGCTTTTGATGTCCTTTCTCATTTTGTCTTCAAGTTTACTGAGCAACAAAAGGCCACATTAACAATGCAGCCCTGAAGAAGGAAAGAGTGAGACAGCGAAAAAGTGAGCGAGTAAAGAAAAAAAGACACCAGGAAAGTATCAGCTATGTGAATTGCACTAGTTTATTTGCAACAGTTTTCACACACAGATCCAGTATTTATCTTGCAGGAAGGGTGAACTGTAGAGGTTTAGGTTCAATCCACCAGACCTACAACAGACGCTCTCTGTTAACTCCTCTTTCTCTACCCAAATAGAGGAAAAGAAAGGGGATAAGGGAGAGAGACTTATGGCCCCCTCCACTCCTAAACGGGAGAGGAAGGGAATGAGAGAGAGGCTTCCGGATTAGAAAAGAAAACTAAAACAGCTTTAAGGAAGATAATAATAATAAAATGGAATATATACAAATATATACAAAACCAGTATTGAACCCAACCTCCCCCTGATGGCAATTACATCACCATCACCACTGAGGCTGTGGAGCAGGCACTGGCAAAGTCCCAGACTGGGCTCAGCAGCTGACAGGAACTGAGTTCAGGAGCTGGGTTCAAGAACACACAAATAAGGATCAAAGGCAGGGCCAAGAAGAAAGAAGGCCAAAAGGAAGAGTCCAGAAGGCAAGGCGGCCAGCAGGACTGAGACCCTCGTGATACCTAAGTTTTATAATGAAGATGACGTATCTTCCATTAAAATGGAATATATTGCCGGTCAGTTTAGGGTCACCTGTCCTGGCCGCTCCTCCCGGCAGGTGCGCCCCTTCACTTTCTGTACCCCCAAATGTGGTTCACAAGGGTTAGCCGTGACCTTGGTCTGTACACCAACCCTTGGTAGTAACTCTAAACATCAAGCGTTATCACTGCTAGAAGCAGACACTGTCTGCAAAAATATGCTGTTAGTTTCAGAAAGTGCAGTTAGCAGAGACTCAGATGAAAAGTAAAATCACTGAACAGAATTGGTTTGGTTCTAACTCAAAGCAGGACAGTGAACCAAATCACCATAAAGAAAAGGTAACATTGAGATTGCAATCCATTAAAAAGTTTTTCTTTGGGGTGGGTTGCAAACACACCTGCGCAGAGATATTAATCTCTGTGGCTCCTAAAAGAAAAATCACGGTAACGAGATTTTTTTTCTGCAGCTTCATCCAAATTTGCAAAATTTAAGTGCCTAAATTTCCTCTCCTTAGGTGGCCTTTCAGAGCACCCAGCCATACCTGATGCCAGTTCCAAACAAAAAATCAGTGGAACAGACGTCGGGAACAGATTGTTTGCACACACACACCATCATTCCCTGTGAAAAACATGAGTGTCCCTTGCCTTTTTGCCTAGTGGTTCTGTGTGTCTCCAGGTTTATTTCGCTCTTCAGAACTTAGGACTCCAATTCACTAGAGTAATTCAAGGTACAGTTAAGCAGCTGCTTAAGTCCCTTGATCAAAAATAACTCTGATATCAGTTCTCACTGATATGAATCTCTCACGCAGGAATCTGTATCTTCCCACAGCAGCCTGCTCTGGTCAGAGCTGCCACCATCGGTACTGCTGCAGATCAAAGGTGTATGTTATCAAAGTACTTTCCACAGAATACTTAATCTACCTAGTCTATACCTTTAAAACCTGAAGTTTTTTTGTCAATACATTGCACAAAGACTTTTTGCACAGATAGTGATAGAAACTGTCATACTTACTTGCTTTTGTTGGCTGATTCTCTGTGTTAAAGGCAACTCAGAAACTAACAACAGACTCTAGATAAGAATATATGAACTCACACACATTACTTATATTACATAAGCTACTTAGTATGCTTTTTATTATTGTTTCTACAGAGCACAATCAATGTTTAAGCTGGAGTTCACATCAGCATATGCTCCAGTATGTGGCTGTGTTTCCATTGCAACACAAATATTAGTAGCAGCCAAAGTTAACACAGGTTTTATCCCTTCAGTAACGTTTTTTAAAACTTCCAGTTTTATATTCCTAACACTCTACAGACACTGATACTGCCCTGACCAGCCCTGTTTGTTTTGTAGACTATACGGACAATTGCCTGACTACACAGGCAATGTAAAAGGTAAAGCAGAGGGCTTCAAAAATTATAAATACCAGAATGTAGTTCATGGCTGTCCATCAACTTTTGCCAGGTGGGGTTGTGCATTAATAGAATTGCACTGAATGTGCCTTTGATGCTGGTTTTTCAGGCATACATATTCAAGCAGTTACACACCTGGAAGGCTCTGCTGGGCAAAACATGTCTTTCAACCATTGGTCCACAAAGTAGTTCCAGGCAGAAACCACTCTGTTCTCTTTTAAAGTCCTGACCTGGCCCCATTCTCACCCTCAAAGGGACTCATACCTTGCAGATCTGGAAAGCAGGGCCCCAGTTTTCGGAAGAAGCTGATTAAAATTAATCCTCTTTTAAGAGCCTGAGCCTTGAATAAAGCTCTGAGGTTCTTTTCAGCTTTTGAAGTAGTAAGTTACCACCATGAGTTTGCTTTAATTTTCTAATCACTCAGTAAACTGTTTCCTATTGTTCTTATGGATGGTTATTTTCTTTTGTTTTCTGGCAGCTTGTTTTCACACTGGTTCCCTTTTCAGATGATCTTCCAGAAAGGAGAAGCTGATTCTGGGATCTGTTTCCACAGCACTGAAGTGACTACAACATGTTCTCTGAAATATATAGCTCCCATTTGCAAGCCTGTCTCAAGATCATCCTCTTATGGAAAAATGAATACATCAGAAAATACTATGTTTGAACTGAGAAGTGATTGTATTAAATTTTCACTTTTGTTGCTCTCACCATGTTATCAGTTTTATCCAACACTCATATGTATCCATGCGCAGAAGTGAATATACATCTAGAGGAAGTATTTAAGGGGACCTGAAGTTTACTATACTTGCTTTTTTATGCCTAATGTATCAGGGAACTTTTACAAATGAAATACTTTATCTATAATTCAAAATTAAAATGAGGCCCAAAAGTTTCAGAGCTGAATATC
The DNA here is from genome assembly GCA_013400335.1 of Eurystomus gularis. Classification (NCBI taxonomy): domain Eukaryota; kingdom Metazoa; phylum Chordata; class Aves; order Coraciiformes; family Coraciidae; genus Eurystomus; species Eurystomus gularis. The sequence goes on from VZZY01021897.1 coordinate 14,001, forward strand.
ACTTAAAATCAGGGTTTTTTTTCTGTGTGACTCTGACACTGACTCCTCACTGGAGTTGCTAAAATTAAAACACCATGCTCTTTGAAAAAGTTGAAATATGATACTACATGTATTTTTTCATATTGTGCCTTTCTACTCAGTTCCAAGAAGCCCAAGTTATTCTATCCCTCATTAGCAGATTTTAGTTAGGCAGAAATGCTGACATGTGAAGCTTTAAAAACTCATACTTGTTTAGTTTTATTTTTAGATCAGGTATTTTGAAGTACTGAAATGTAAGAGAATTGAGACTAGCTGAAAAGCCAACTGTACATGGAAGATCAGACATTAACTTCTCCCAGTACTCAAGTCATTTGTTTGCAAAAGTACAGGGGAGGACATGTTGGATTTTCCCATTGTGTAGATAAAATTTGTAGGTAACGACACTCCAGTGAGCTGAAGCACTGAAAAAGCATACTGCTGTGAGTGGCATATGCAGTGGCAACCTTCATGCTCTACTTGCCTGCCTTGTGATTGGATCATGCCACTCACAGCTCTGAAAGTCCCTGATTTTCATAGGAAAATAACTGGCAAATTTTAGAATTGAAGAAGAAAGATGCTCACACCTCCAAAAAAGACCAGGCCAGGGAACTATCAGAGCTCCTCTGATACTGTTTAAAATAAATGTTTCACTCAGAGAGGAGATAGAACTGGAGCTTATAAACACAGGGATTACTTAAAAGATTTTCCCTTCTTTCACCTTAACAAGAACCTGTTTATGGTTCTGTGCATCAGCAATAAATATCCTAAAGGATTCATGGCTACTGTCATGTACCCTCTCTCAAGGAGCAACTTGTGTTTAAAATCTGAAGCCCATCTTCATTCCTAAGTGTCACTGCAGTTAAGTAAACATTAAATGTATGGAAATACTGCTTGGGAACTCTTTAAATCTGTTAGTTGCTAGGAGTATGTTATAATACTAATTTGTAATTCAGAAGACAAATGTTTCCAGCACTATGTGGTAACAGCAATGTCAGCGGTCCTCAAAAGTGTAGGGAGTTTTCTTCTGATTAGTTGTACAAGTTCAGTTCACTGTCTCATATAGTATGGGCTAAAGCTTGAACTGAGAAGTATCTCAAGGTATGCTCTTATGCACACTAACAGAAGTTGTGCTCAGCCATCTGCATGCTGCTTTTTTCTTTATTTTTGTGTGTTACATAGAGTAATAAAGTGAACATCAATTAGAAAAATAAAAAAAAAAAGAATGCTTATCACAAGAAATTTGTAAGTGGAAGGGAAAACATGAGAATGAAAGACATGCTTGAGAAGACATGCAACTGCCCTTTCATAAATATATCTACAATGGGAATCCTTGTTTCAAAGAAAAGCAACTGCAATATGTAGGTTATCATGACTTCTTGACTTCATTGCAGTGATTTATGTCAGTTACAAATTGTTCCCAGATAGAAGACATGCATGGTTTTTGTGCCCTAAGGTGGTTATAAAAGTCAAGATGAGTTAAGTATTTTTGTTTAACCAATAGACAAGTATCCTAAATGTCATTGAATATTTGTGGATAGATTTGTCCATTAAATCATTTGGGCTTTAGAAAGCATAACTAAGACTAAGTTCTTTAGCACTTTCTCCAAAATAGCAGTACATTTTACATCTATTTACCACCCTTTTCCAAGACAAATAAAGTACAAACATGAAAAGAATATTGAATTGCTGGCAATTTTTTCTTTTGCAAACATTTCTTTCAGTTAACCAAGAACACTAGCTCTGGCTCCTGATTTCTGCTTAACTAAGCAAGTGACTTAGTTAAGGAATTCTTGGAATAACCTTAGTACACCTACTCAGTTTTGAACCTAATAGAACTAACAGAAATACATGAAAACTTCTTTAATTTCAATTGATCAGATAGCTTACAGGCATGAAGTTAAGAAAAGATCAGAGCAATACTTTCCCACTTTCCAACAAATCACACTATTGGTAAATACATTGTGAATTTTAATGAATATTGCATTTCTCCTAATTTTCTAAGTGTTTTTACAATGCTGTCCTCTCACTTTGGAAGCTAGAGAAAGAGTATTGTGGAAAATAATGTGCAAGGAAACATCTTTAACTTCAGTGTAGCAAACAAGTTTTGGAAATTGCTTTCACTGTGCACTTGACAGCACACACCAGCAATTCCAGATGAAGTGGCATGCAACATGTCTTGGTCTGACATGGTTTTACTTGATTTTACATCACACGAATTTTACTAAGAGAACTTATTCAACATTAGCACAGGTGAGATAAGGAGCCTGTATTAATGGAGCTTAGCCAGTCAAGAGCAGCAAGATGTCTGCATTTGGAGTGCAGATGAATTGTTTTCATAATGGATACTATTAATTGAATTAATTTTCATGTCTAAGCAGGATTTAACTAGGGTCATATTTGCAACTATCATCCAATTAAGTAATTGGCAACCATTTAGAAATGCAGTATTTCCTGTATTTCGAGTGCCAGATTGTAGATAAGTAAACTCAAATGAGCTGGATTCATTCTGCTTCAATGACAAAAATAATACAAACACTAGTTTTCTGAGATGGTCATCTTCTTTTGTCTCAGACAAAGGCTTTGGATAAAGTATTTAAATATATTGACATTGGGTATGCACCCATCATACTTTTTGAATGCTGTGAAAAGTAGTCGATCATATCAAAATTTTTATCTGCTTGCCCAACATTAACAAAAATCTACCAATATAGCTGAAAGCTACATTGTTATTCTCAGCAGAAGAGTCATATACTTAACTAGCCTAGATTGTGGGTAGCAATCTCTCCAAAATCATGGTTCGTGAAGTAATTTTTCTGTTGTTTTTGTTGGGGGGTTCGCTTAGAAGTCTCTGAAATACATATTATGCTTTGTATAAGAATCCTTTATCTCTACAGAGCTGCCAGACTCTGGCTTTCAACAGGCACTGAACAGTTCAAAATTAAAGAATTTTCCAAAATCTTTATCTCTTGACCTGAAAGTCTGGAAAAACAATCTACAGGCCATTCATCCAATTGCCAGTATTGTAGCATCATGTAAAACTGCCTTCAGTGCAAGGCAAAGCCCTCCTAAAGGCCTCTGGGAATCTTCCTGCATGGTCCAGAAGAGAAATAACCAGCAAGGTGAAAGGGATTAAAGAGATGAAACTTGAGAAGGGAGAAAAGGGAAGGAGAGGTTCTTGAGAGTAATTTCTGCTTGTTTGAAAGGCAAAATAAAGGGCCTAGCAAACACAAGGCCTAGTACCAAGGATGAAAAAGTGAAAGAAAACACAGCCAAACTATGAGGAGTGAAAGGAAAGCTCTGAGCATGCTCAGAGATTATACCTTGTCAATTACCATTCAGCTGACAATACAAAGGACTCCCACTGCTCATCAGAGGAGTATCTCTAGGCCTAGAAGAACCAAGATTTCCAAAGACATACATGCAGAAGAAAGGCTAACAAGATCACAGGACAGTCAGTAACAGGAGGTTTAATGATTAGTTTGCAAAACTGGTCTTGGAAGAAATAAATAGCTGAAATTAGTGTAGAAATGGCAAATCCTTCCATACCAGTCGCTCTGTTTGATTCATTTAAAATCAGAAATGAAGTTTTTCAATTCACTTAAGGTGATTATATTCAAAAATTTCTGCAATATTAATCCAGGTAAAAAGGAGAAGAGAATTCTGTGTCTGTCAAAGAAAGTAAGTGATTCGAAAGCCTACAAAGTAAATTTTAAGCTGCAATTAATTGCTGCTTCTAGTTGTTAACCTGGGTTAGAAGCATAAGAATTATGGCAACCTGGTGTCTTATTCCAAGCTAATACATCAGTCAAGAACAATACAAACAAGTCTTGGAGAATGTCAGATATGAGAGCAAACTCCATTTAAAGCATTAGATTATAAGAGACTATATCTCTAAACTAGTGTAAGGAAAAAGCTTTTTCATCTGGTAATCACTGACTATTTTATAGACATCTTTAGGAATCTGGACTTTCAGTTGTAGATCTATTAAATGTAGCCTATAATGAAAGATAATATAAGGAAGTGTTATAAAATATATTACTGAATTACTTATAAGAAATTAAGACTTGAATTGTATTAATAAATGGTTAAAATACCATTAAGAACATTGAGAAATATTCCAAAACAATACAAGGAGATCTTAGCAAAACAATAGTGCAGGCAAAATGCAGGCAGTATCCATATGCTCAGCTGGGCTTTAGCCTTGCTAATGAGTATGTGATTAGAAAGCCACAGAGGTAAGAAGCAAGAATCAAGCTGGGCCTTTCCATAGTCAGAAAGCCAATTCAAGCAGAATGAGCAGACTGTAGATTTATTTTATGTAGTACTAGATTATATGGATTAGGAATAGACACAATTATTCAATGGTTACGTTAGCCATTAATTTGTTGTTGTAAGAGTGGATCAGTAGATAGAAATAATACCCAGTAGGTAGGGAAGTGCTGATTCTTCTACATAATTCTATAGACAGTTCAGACAGTGGGTTTTTGCTATATTGAGCCTGTTCTGAATGCCTCCATCACACTGATAGTTTGCAATTGACCAAAGGACCAAACACTGGTTTGGACCACTTTGCCACCTTTGAGGTTGGTGTGCGTTTAGTGTATATCTGCAATGAAGCTTCCAGTTAGTTTCCCATATAATGGCTCTATTTCACTCTGTTCTTCAAAACTGTTCTGCAAACTAAACTGAAATCAAGGAATTCACTTCAACATGATACTACTACTCTGAAACAAAACACAACCTAATTTATTTTACATAGAAGACAGTTTTTACATAAGATAAAATTACATATATATTACATATTTTTAGCACTATTCAACTACTTTATATAAAGGACTGAAAAAAAATTTAAAAAGAAGGCTTCATCTTCAAGAAAGTGTTCCTCCGTAGTGCCCATCTACAAATACCCTGAAACTTTACATACAACTTCATTTCTAAACTTAAATAAATTAGAAAAGTTTTCTTCCCTAAGGAGATGGCCATCTGCTAATACTCTTTAACCTAGTATGTCTCCTTTTCATCTAAACACATGTTCTTTTTCATTAGAATTTATACACATTCTTAGAGTTGAAACATATCATGACTGCCAACCTACCTGAGGTATTCTATGTCTTATTTATATGGCATTGGTTTTCATCTTCTCAGTTTATTGAGTGTTTCAAAGCATTATCTAAAATTATTTTATTGTTATAAAATTCCACATTCTTGACTTGACTGTGTTCCCAGGTATCATCTGGGGGTAAACAAAGCAGACCTTTAAAACAACAATCCAAACAGTAACTTTATGTTTTTTTCCCTACCACAATAGCACAGAAGAGGGTTTTGACAATGAAATACTTTGTGATTTCAACTCTATTTCCTCCTCCTGTTTGTTTGGAGGAATGTACAAGTGTAAAATACAAGAGCAGCTGTCAAGAGACTTGTGCAATTATATGATCCTGCTGAGCTATAGGACTATCCTCAGATCAGTTATCAGAGCAAGGTCAGCTGAATTTCTCCTGGGCTGATTGATGAGAAAACATTGTCAGCTTTACAGGTAAAACTTTTTCCTCAATGACTTTAAGAAAGAGCAATTCAGTTGCCTGAACACACCAGGATGAAAGACGCTAGCTCTAAGAGCTCCAGTTTACTTTTTTAAGCCGTGGAACTCAGGTTTAAACCTACCAAAGTCCAACTCCAAGGTCTGAGCAAGTCTAAAGTTGGATAGCAGCAAGTACTGAGGACTAACAACTGCCATGAGATATTGACATCCGTGGAGGTCTTTACATGGTCAGACTCATTGTGGGATTCAATACAAAAGAGAACAGTAAATTTTTTTGATGGCTTCAGATCCAATTTACAGTGAGACTCCACTGGTAATGGTATTCACAGGAAAGCCTTAGTAAAGGGAAATAACACTTTGTGAAAAGTTCTCCACTTGAGTAGAAGTTCAGAGCACTGATAATCACTTGTGGTTAACATAGATAAAACTATCGTCAAAAGCCAGATGGCCAAACTCATATCAGGTTCAAAGCCACAGATTTATCTGCATCTGTTATTTCTTATTGTTAAATGTGCAGTACAGCATGCATAGGATGCAGAGGACAAAGTGAGAAGTTGATGGGATAGCTATTTATTTTATTTTGTAATGCAAAGCCATGAAAATTGGAGTTTGCTTCAGAGAAAGATGTAGACAAAAAGTTTTTCCTTTTCTAAAAATGGAAAAGACAAGCGGCTTCTGTAGTTTTAAATATTGAGCTTGTTTAGAATTCTCTACACCTCTCCAGTGTATTTTTAAATATGTTTGTGATATAAAATGGTATTTTGAACTTTTTTTAAAAAATATTTTTCCAGATTTTTGTAACAAGATACAATTAAATATTGTCTTGCAGAGATTTATTTTCAATTTTAAAAAATCTTTTACTTTTGTGTAATTTTTCCAACGTTAAGCAAATCTGGTAAGGTAGACATGAGAAAAGCAAATGCTTTTATGGTTCTTCTATTGACTTTTTTTTCCTATGGAAAAAACAGAGAAAACTACAGGTATACTGAAGCAATGAAATTCTTTGTTCAATCTTGTAATGGAGGAACACTTGTAATTTTTTTGCTGCTGTCATGTAATGAATATTCTTTGCAATTAAAAATCTTCTACCTTTTAAATCATTATACATAGCTTTTTATTCTATTATACACAAAGAATATGAATAATAAATTTCCATTCAAAGTTTTTATAAAGTTACTGTGAACACAAAAAGATAATAACCCCAGTTCTATGGCCTTCACATTTACAGATTTATATTATTACAATTCTCATTGCATTAGAGAAAAATATAGGATCTTTCCAGTAGATATTTTAACATCCTTATATGTCTGCATATTTTCTTATCAAAGACCTTTTCATTTATTGCATAAAATTCCAACATTATAGTTCAGAGTAGTTGACCTAAAGTCATATGGACCTGGAATTTATATGAAATATTTAGCAGATGCTTACTCTATGTTTTATGCATATCTCTAAGTTTTATGTATATATAAAGTCTTATCTTTCAAAAAATATTGCTAAATAGTTCAGTTCATTTTGGGTAGATATTCTTAAGACATTCTCTCAGAATTAACTACAAAGGCACAATTAAGACTCTTGACAGTTACACAAGACTTTTCGAAATGTTATATTAAAATCTCGATAAGGCTAGTAAAGGTTCTTAAAATAAAAAAAATCTTAAAATATTTTTCTTATTCAGAATATACCCTCCAGACAGGTCATCTTACTAGACTAAAAATACAAATGAGTATCTACTATAATTTGCTTTGGCCTATAATTTTCATACAGCTTTGCAAGAATGAACTGACTGAATGAAAGGATTTCTAATTAATGGGAAATATCTGAAATTCATAGCTTTAAAAATGAAGTTATTGCAATTATTTTTAAACTCCTATCACCTAGATAAGCATTTTCCCCTGTGAGAAATAAGGGAAATAATTTTTCTGAAACAGTCAAAAGCAAATACCCTTTGCAAAAAATCTTTCGAGCTGGTAACATCCATGCATCAACAACTGGTCTGCCAAAAAGACTGCTCTCCAAGCTGCCAGGTACCCTAACTTAGTTTTGCTGAATATTTATGAAATCTGGTAAGATAAGAACAAATCTCAAAGCCTCAACAGTTTTTCAGATTTTCCAGTACACTGTAATAGGAATGGGCTATAATTTATATGCATTATGAAAGGAATAATTGAGTAACTTTTGCTACATATTTACCTCTACAGGTTTTAGGGATGAGCTCTATGTTTAACTTTCTGCTCCTGAACCCTCCACTACCACAGCAGAGTGTATTTTCACTTGTAAACAGAATAATTTTTATAAAGAGATAGATGTGTGATATTAGACTCATTTCTCTAGCACTGATATCTGTTGCAGAACCCAACGCTTCTAGTGCATAAATGTAAATATAAGTATAAACTCTCTTGTTCATAATAATAAATAAATCTGTGTGAAAGTTAGTGTTTTCTTCAAAGATGAGGAGTAACATGCTAGCTTTAATGAAGCAAGGGAAACATATTTAAGAAATACATAGTTCTGGGAAAAGGAGACTTTGGCAATGTAATGAAATTAATACAGCCAGAACAAGCCAAGTTGTCCTCATAGCACTTCCACATAGAAATAGGAGAAAGAACCACTTTTTTTCTCACCAGTGAGAAAAAGTCTCATGAGATTTCTAGCTCAATTTTTGCAGATCCTAGGTAAAAGAGAAATCCTAGATAATAGAGAAATTTCAAAAACATCCTGAGCAGTAGGAGGTTCATTATCCTTAGCAACACATGCACCACCATGGTTTAGACTGATGACTTTTGTGGGCAATTTTAAGCTTAGTAACTTAAGAAAAATATGAAATATTACATAGAACTGAAAGGCCAAGAAATCATTTCACACCAGACAAAAGCATAGGAGGACAGAGGAAGGAGGTAGATCTGCATAACTATATAACCCACCCAGGAGGGAACTTCATCAGAGGCTAACATCTCCTCCAAGTTAAAATAAAGACTGAAGAAGAATTATTCCCAGGTGAAGAAGAAGGCAGGAGAAGGAGTTGCAGCTGGACACTACATCATCTCGTATGCAAAGGACAAACTAGATGGGATTTAAAACATTTTTAGAGAGAGGCATAATCCGACATAGTATTGTGTGAGAGGTAATCAGATTGCATGATTTAATTTTTCCTGTCTTTTCCTCTCAATAAATTCTGCTTATCAGGACCATGAGGGCACTGCCAGCCCCCACAGGCCCTGCCCAGTCTCCCTGGGGCTCTTCTCTGGCTCTGCCCCCCATGCCCAGCAGCCTGTGCTGGAGTGACCTCTGCTGGCCTGCCCTCCAGCAGCAACCAACCCTCACCATGCCCTGGTACTGTGTTTATGGCACTGCTCTTTCCTGAAAGCTGATCTCCAAACAGGGTCAGGCTTCCTGCAGGTTGACAAGCCAGACTGAAGTCAGTTCAAACCGAGAAAAGTGGGCACCCAGCCCAAATTCCAAAGATGAAGTTCTGCCATTGACATCCAAAGAGCTAGGATTTCACCACAGGCTTTATTATTCTATAATTACATATAGTATTATATACCCCAAAGAAAAAGGATGTCCACAGAGCTGAACGCTTCTTTCCCACATTCCTGCAACCCCAAAAAGGGCTATCTCTTCTGCACTGTTTTTGGGAGCTCCCACAGTTTCGTGCAAGGAGGACTCTTCACATTTATGATAGATTTCTGTTACGGACCTGTCGTATCTTTCCAAGAAAGGTAAGAACAAGTCTAGAGAAAGAGCATGTCAGTGTGCACATATGCAGGATGAAAAATATGTCTCTAGCTGAACAGCTTCACACTCAGAGGACTACAAAACATGCCATGTTTTAATAGCTCTCCTGACATCTTAAAAATTTAATCACCTCAATCACCTATTTAATCACCTATAATAATTTTTATTATTATATTTTTTTTCTCATTATGATATCATAAGTAGATTTGTTTTGTCTCAAAAAGCATGGCTAAATCTCTTTAATCTTAATAACATTTATTGGATCCCTCAATGGCAGAAGTAAACCTTTCCTCTAGCCCAAGGTGTCCCAAAATTACCTTCACAGAATGGCAAGAACACCAGAACGTTGATGAAATATCAAACATGTTAATGTTGTGGCATTGACTCAGGATGCAATTCTCAATAAAAGGTATCATAAAATAGTATAAATTCCCAAGTGGAGTCTTTCCTGGGACCCTACAAGATAACACTGCACTTCCACAGAAGCAGCACAACTCACAGTAGCTCTGCTCATTGTCCCGAGACGTTAATGAGATCAAGTAATTCCATCACAATAACAGTGAGTACTATGCAAATGAAGGTTTTTCAAATGAATAGGATATTAAGGCCATTATGTTCTGACTATTAAGGCAATGTCAGAATAAGTCTGGCATATAAATGAAGCAAACATATTTTGTTGTGCTTTCATTAAGCCAGAAAAATCACAAAAGAAAACCAAGTAGTTTTCATGATTCACTATGAGTTCCAGGACCTCCTTTAGAATATAGGAGACCTGTGTTTAGACCTGTCAAATTCCGTCTGGACATTAAGCATTCCCAGTGAAAGATTTGTCAAAACACATTTTGACAGAATAATTTTGGCTACAATAAATTGTCTCTTCCTGAAGTTTAAGTTATAAAAAATCCTGACAGCTCTATACAACCTGCCCACAAACTGAGTAACGAATGTGATTAAAATGTAACAGTGAGGCTCTGCCCTTGAGTATACAGGTATTTGTGGGAGAAAAAAAAAAAAATCATAGCACTCAGAGGCAGCATGTTTTTTTAAGTACAAGTACTAATTGAAAGACAGAGAGAAAAGCACCCTATTCTCCACTTTTTCTTCTAGGTGACTGTGGTGAACCGACCACATGATTTTTCTGCCTTATTAAAACAGTGAGCAAAAAACTCTATTTCCCATAAATCTATTCTGCAATTCCCATAAATCCTTCAGGAAGACGGAAGCGAGATAAGGCCAGCCATAAATATCGAAAAAGAAAACAAACTTTCTCTCTTTTTTCCGCCTCACT
>VZZY01021897.1:24990-150798 GCA_013400335.1 Eurystomus gularis
AGAGAGAGAGAGAAACTCCAATCGCACCGAAAAGCTACAAGCTGCTGACGTCACTGGAAACAGTCCAGGTCTGCTGGTCGGACATCGTCGCCGTTCCATGGAGACCATCGTCAAACGCCGAAAGGACACACGCACGCACACACACGCACCATCCACACATGCAGGTCGTATCTTGACATAATTAAGTCCTTATTTGCCCTTATCTCTCGGTGGGTGAGAGAGGGAGTGAATGGGTGGGCGTGGTGTTCTTTAATATCGTAATATTTCCGTAGAGTAAATAAGGTTTTATTAGAATATACTTAGTAATAAACTTGTTAGATACTCTTTCGGTCTCCGTGTCTGCTTGCGAGCCTGGTGGGGAGATGTCCCAATTTACCCTCAACCCTTCTCCCTTTGGGAGGTGGTCGGACCCCTGCGCGCCCGACCGCGACAGTGACCATGAGAAAATTACTTCCCACATGTAAAGTAAGAATAATAAGTCTATTTCTTTGCAAACAGCTGCAGGATCTATTGCTGCAACACAAAATATTTGACTTAAATATCAAAACACTTTTCTCCAGATGCACATCTTCAGAAGCCTCTAGTTCACGCTGGGCTTATGCAGGCACTTAAAAAATTATCAACAATTGTGATGGAACAACGGACAGCTCTGAAGATCTTAAGCATCCCACTTGTATTATGAGAACAAGGAACACACAGCAGGTGTCAGTGGCTGTTACCTGACACTCAGAGTGAGGTGGTGACAGGGGCATGGACTACATTTGTAGGATACTTTTTGCCATGCCCAGTGGGTAGAACAGGGATTGAAACTACCCTGATAAAAATCTGTGACACTCTTACCTCTCAAAGTTGATCAGCACAATGCAGGGAGTGGGTGAGTGTGGCCAAGAAAATGGCAGTGGGAGTACTGACTGGGACTGATTTGGAAGCTGTTGCTCCCAAAATGTTTGCCTTGTGAGCTGTCATTACCAGCTCCTTTGTCCAGGCATTCTGCCTCACTAAATTAAGGAAGATGCTCATCAGATCTCTGTGTTCCTACTTGTCAGGCTTCAGTATGGTTATGGCCTGCCCTTGGGCCCTGCAAGCTCTGCTTTGGCCAAAGGCACCCCTTGTAGCAGTCTCCCAGCTATTTGTTGATTGACATATAGCCTCCTGGCTTTGTGCCAAGGGTTGGTGGCAGTGAGGCAGGAGCTAGAGATCTAACAAATACAAGCAAGCAGAGAAGGGTGGAAGGAAACTCCCTGCCTTCTCTGATAGCCCCAGATTTACCCTGCTTCTCTGCTGGGTCTCTTGTGAAATAGCAGCAAACTGGTGGAGAATGTCCTGCTGACTTAGGTTTTCTCAGTGCAAAGCAGACATCTGAGGCCAGCGCTGAAGTACTAGTCGTGCTTGCCACAGAGCTAGACCTGTCTTGTGACAAGAGTGAGAAGTCAGACAGGAGAGGATGCATGTGGGTTTGTGTCCCTGGTAAACGTGGTTGCATTGCATGAGTGCTCATGGTGACAACTGATTCAAGCAGACAGCATGTGGAGAGGTTAAGGTTATGTACGTGTTTGGTGCATTGGGAGGTGTGAGCACGCTACCTGGTAACGTGATAGACTTTCGGCAAACGTAGCTGGGCTCCAGTTTACTGCTGTACAATAATGTCACTGAGACACTGCTCCTTCACAGAGTAGTTAGAAAAATGACCATGATCTGTGTAGAGCCTATAATTTTCCATTCCTGACAGTGGAGCAGGGCAGGAAGGCATGTGATATTTTTAAAATCTGTCTCCACATCAGGGTACCGTGTTTCATCAATAATAAAGACTGCTTACTGTGCTAGCCAGCTTAGTGGCCCTCAGTACAGTCTGCATGTCTTTTAGCCCCTCTGCCTCTACTATGATCAGCACAGGTATCCGTTGTTTGCTAAAGTTGGATTCCTGAGTCATGCCAGAAAGTTGCCTTTTTGTACTTGAATCTTCTTGGACTTTGTTCAAACCTGCTTGGACACCTTTGGAGGGCTGGGAACAGCAAGGCACTCTCACACCCAGCAAATATTGCATCTATATTATATTCATGGTTTGGACCTTAGCTTGCCTTACATGCTGGTCCTCACCCAGATTTCTCCAGATGAAGAAGTACTTCCTTTACACAAGGGTGGAATGCAGGCATGGACCAATCAATGTGCATGTAGCACAGGACTTGGCATGAAACCGCAAGCCCACCGGCACAACACTGCTCAGCCATGGAGGACCTGTATGAGCACCCTGAACTGTTGTGAAAGGGCACAGCATTTGTAACTGTCTCTCTGGCAGAGCCCCACTGAGAGGACACCGTGCTAAGATCCCACCTGATATCAAGGGAGAAAGAGAATGGAAAGCTTTTCAAAGGTCTTTGTAATTTTTAAAGTGTAATTTTGGAAAGATGTTAATGGCTTCTCTGAGTTTATCTCAACTATTAGGAAGGTTTATTTCTAAAAGAGTCCCCTGGGAGCTGTAAGGCAGGTGTTCACATTTACTGTCACTTTTACAGAATAAACCATTACATTTAATGCCTCTGATTGGATCAGATGGAGGAGGCTATGAAAAGAAAACTTCCTAACAGTAACAAAAGTATTTTTATTCACAACTAGGTTCACAGTATCACTCTGGTTTTGTGTGACTTAAGACCAATTTAAAAAACACTCTTGAAGGGGAAAAGATACGTCAGTGTAAAACTTGTTCAAGTGGCATCAGGACCAAGCTGCATATGCTTTCCCATAGATTAGAAGGTAAGGTATCCTCAGTGGTCCTTTCCATTTACTATTCTTTTTCATGAACATTATTGCTTCTGGGCTCTGTGAAACACCAAAGCAAAATCAGGTGTATCTCAGACAATGTGACATAGGCATCTTGTCACACAAACAGTGGTAGCCTGAGGCATCACACATCTTTGAGACAAAAAGCTGAAATACAAAGCAAAAATAAACTTAATTTTTTGAACTGAAGACTGTTGCTTCACCCTCAACAAATATTAACCAAAACACACTAACAAAATCTTTTCCATTGGAAAAAACACTTCTTAGGAATAAAAAGTATGAAAATAAAGTAATTATTGTCTAGAAGAAGCCCAAAAGTACAGAATCAGATGAAAATTTTCTTGTTTTAAAGTTCATCAGACTTCATTAAAAATTGTTTTAGGTCACTAATGAAATCCATTCTCATTTTATCCAAGTCATTTCAGCCAGAGATGTCTACAGATAGGTAGGTCATTTTGAAGTAAAAGAGACTCTGGTGACTGTTCATGTTCCAGTAGGACTCAGAAGGGAAGGTAAAATTGCAAGTGTCTGCTTCTTACTTATGTCTGTAATTATTCAAGATCACTGTCATCCCTAATGTACTACTATTAAGTTATATTAAGGAAATACTGTGTAATACAGCTGTCCTGAGTCATTATTGGACCAGGGGCTTCTCGTGAGAAAATAGGCATAACTATAAATATAGCTACTTGTACACTGAATAATGGATTCCATTTTCATAGAGTCTTGCAGCTCAGTTACGAAGATGAGGCCATCAGGAATTGATAAATATCCTAATTAGGGCTGTCTACTGTTCTTTATATAACAAACCAAGAAAATATATGATCATACAGTCCTTTTTACATAGCGCTTGTGGGGTGCAAGTAGCAGTGGCAATCCCAGCGTGGGTCACCATGTCTTTTCCCATTTCTTCCCTGTTTCCTTCATCCTCATTCCCATCTCACCTATTGTCCTTATGGCCAAAATCTGCCACCCATTCCTTTTAGACTCCCCAAATCCTTCCTAGTTTTCCCTGTTTTTTCATTACTCTGAATGGCAGCTTCCTCCTCTCCACAGACTGGATCAACTACTGGGTGTCCCACATGCTTAAAGGGTATTTTCCTACCCACAGCTGTAACAGCCAGGAGGCAGAGAACGGCAAGAAAACTTCTGCTCAGGTCTCGAAAGCCTATGCTAGAGTGTGTCTCTTACTGCACAGAGATGGTCTGTAGGCTGCCCGGTCTGGTCAGACCACCATGGGTACATGTGCCATTTGAGGAGCTGGTGCAATCAATAAGGTGGCTAATTTATGGCTTTCATTGGCAGTCTTTGTATTAGATGGAAGTTACTGAAACTTACCATTTTATCTTCATATTTTTCAGTTCTATATCAGCTTAAGGGATGGAGTTATACTTATCTGTGGGCAGTCTGACAGGTGCTTTGCCAGCTTACATGGGAACACTGCAAAGGAGGAGAGAGAAAAAATATCTCTGGTGTGGTATTCACCACTACCACTGTCTATGCTCTTATCTCATTTCTATGCCAGTTTTCTCCCCAAAGGTACAAGTAATTGATTCATTCCTAACAAATCCACGAGCTGTAGCTTGTACCCTGTAGCTACAGGGTAGCTTAGTGGCCTGAAAGTGGATGCTATCTGAAAAATAAGATTCCTTTTGAGAACCTGGGTGTGAGATGAGGAAACTATGATACTGAAAGAAGAAATAAATGATTAACACACTTGGGTACAACAGGAGCTTACAGTTAAAGTTCCATGTGCTACAAATACCCACTTGTTTGAAAATTTTCTTTTAAATTTGACTTACAAAGCCCAGACTGTGTTGAAAGTATGCTGACCTATTTGCTCTGCTTTGGTTCACATACTGATCCCATGATGAGTTTCAGTCTTCAGGCTAAACACTTCCCCATTTAATGACTCTTGTTTTACCAGCTAGACTTCCACATCCACAAGTACATGACAAACAAGTAAGTAATGGTACTTTAAATATTCAGAAGCCACTTCCTGCACCTACCATCCTTTACAAGGTTGTATGACGTGTCTAAAAATAATTTAAAATCTATTTTTTTATGACAAAGAAAGTAAGATTTGCACTTTGCCATTTAAGGTCTCAGTCTTTTTATCCTTAGTTTTGAGGACCCAAAAGGTGTTCTCCTAGCAAATGGAAGCTCACCTAATATGAAGATTCAAGAGCTAAATTCAGGAGGAGCAATTTCTTTGCTTTGAGGGTGGAATAGGTTGCCCAGAGAGGCTGTGAGTCTCCTTCTCTGGAGATAGTAAAAATCCACCTGGATGTGTTCTTGTGCAACTTGATCTAGGTGAACCTGCTTTAACAGGGGTGTTGGACTAGATGATGTCCAGAGGTCCCTTCCAACCTCTACCATTCTGTGATTCTGTTATTCTGTAAATTGCAAAATCTGAAGTAAAATCACTAGAAAAACATCTAACTTTAGGTAGCATTATGGTTTGCTTTAATCTTCGGTCTTCTTCAACATCCTTCTTTGTTTAACATCCTGTGTCATTTGCATCTGGTTAGGGACCCATCTGCAGTCATGTTCACTTGGTCTGACACTGTAGACTGCATGCGCTGTCATGGAAAACAACACAGCAACTGTGTGACTCCTCTTCCCCTGCTACAGAAGTGGTGCTGCCAGGGAAAAAGAGTCATAATTTTAAACTCAGAAGAAAAAAACCTCAGAAGTGCTTTTAAGGCAGGTGGAGCTCCAATCCCCTAACACATTGTGCATTTCATCTGTGACTTGCTGGAGCACGATGGACAGCCAGGAGCTTCACTGGAGTGTACTCCTTCCCAGTGTGCCTACCTGTCTGTTTTGGAGCCAATTTGCCTAGCACATATTCATGAGTTCTGCTGCAAAAATCTGGGTACCTTAAAAGCCAGGGGTGTGACAATCAGCACAGATATCCCTAAATGGCTTTGTGCACCTGGCATTTAGGTGATAGTGCAAGTGAGAATATGACTTAATTTGGCATCATGGGGATCAAGTAGAAAATTATTGATGTACAAAGACTTATCACTGCCAGTGATGAAATATTCATGAGAAAAAACTTAAACCTCAATGTGTCAAGCCTTTCAGCTAATCTAGGACACAGTATTAGGATTTGTTGTAAACAGCTGTCAAATTTTCCATCTACAACTTCCCTCTGCCCTTAGTGGTAACACATCCATAATCAAATACACCCCAGACACCAGAGCAAAATGAAAGTTCAGTTAGACCCGTGTAGGAATTTCCCCTCCAGTCTTCCAAGAAGGAAGCTGAGATGTGATATTTGCCCACGATCAAGCAGGGATTCTGTCAAAGTAGTCAAGATACCATGAATCCCTATTAGTGCTCTCTTAGCCAACAGTCAACAGCTTCGTATTGCTATCATGCCAGTCTCACTAGAGGCCCCATTAGTAAAAAGCAAAATCCAGAATTCTTAAACATATTGAGGAGTGAACTGAAAAAGACAGGAAAGGAGAGGTCTAGAAAAGTCTCCATCTATCCTGCAGAAAAGCTTCCTTCAGCAAAGAAACAGAACAAGAAAACTTATCGTTCCATGAGCCTTCCCAGCAAAAATTAGTTCTGGCCAAAGCAGATTAACAGCAAATCATTATAAGTAATTTAGATCAATTACTAACACCATTAGTTCAAATGACTTTTTAAACTCACCTGAAATTTCTCCACTTGTACTCTGAGGCTGAATTAATCTCATGCTTTCCAAGCCACTTCTGTGTGTTTAATTTGAAGGCAGGTATTACATGAAATTCATGTGTCTGCACTTGGATTTTTTGGTAGGTTTCTCAGCATGTAAGTCATGGTTTGCTGGCTGCTAAATCTCCTCAGTGAAACAAAAGCCAACTGGGAAGTCAAACAGTGTTTCACTATCCTTTTAGGGTACCCCAAAGGATAAACAGGGCAGAGTTGTCACAGAGAGGCTGCCACTCAGTTTAATATTAGGAAGGGCCACTAGGTCATGTAATCCTGTTCCATGTATGTTATCAGTTTTCATTTGAGGATTTATGAAAACAGAGAATCTTATGTTGTAGTTTATTTCGGTAATTAATCATGTATTCTGATAAGAACAAGTTCAACTCACTTCTTGCAGTACATCCTAAGCTCAACACAGATCATAAAGGATCACTTCAAGAAAGTTGTGCCACACCATATATGCTTTTGAAGCACTGGGGCCTGAGCTGTGGTCCCCAAGTTGGAGTTAACCTGTGAATGAGTCGCAGCCTAGCAGAATATTTTGTTTTTCTTATTGGCTTCATGTTCCAGAGGCAGAACCTGGTTCACCTGTGGCTCTGCCCTCACCCAGGTGGTCATGTCTGGGGTGGCGGGTGAGGCCAGGTCTATATTAACCAGAAGCTGATCAGTTGGAAGAGCTTCTTGTTGGGTGTGGCTTCTGCTGGGGCTGGTTGCACCTTGCTGATCTCTCTTGGTGGTGTACTTCTGTGTGAAGGATCACTGAGGGAGCCATCTCTGTCCATCGTGTCCAGCAGGTGATGCTGGCACCAACAGTGGACAGTGGAGGAGCTGGGCCCACAGGAACCTATGATAGGATTGTTTGAAAGAAGGCTTCTGAGGGGATGTTGGTGAGTACAGTATTGGCTTGTGTGATCAGGCAACTGATGGCAGCATAAAATGATGATGGCTGAATCAGCACAACAGCTTTGTGATATGCAGCTGTGGAATCATTTCAATATTGTTTAGCATTGTTTAGAAATTGTTATATAAAATAATACACTAAAAAAAAATCCTTAGGATTCCAAGAATTACAGAAGATTTTGTGAGGAAGATAAAACTCTCTCTGAACAGAGGAACAGATAAAGCAAACCTGATAGCTACAAAATAATTTTGCTGCAACCTTTAATACTATGGCAGGTATTGCCAGTGTTTAGAAAGACTTTCAGAGTACTTAGAGAAATGAAATCAGGTCTAGGGTTTGGGGGATTTTTAAACAGTATGCTACTTTTGCACCGGCTTTCTGGAACAAACAACAGTTAGCTGAGCATATGCTATACAACTCATAAGTGTATTCCCAACAATGAAAGTCTCAGTTGTAAGTCTAGTAATTAGAGATTTGAACTAAATAAAATGTTCTCTGACTCTCATATTAATAAGTCTGTGCTTGCAGTTATTTATGGATATGAAAATTCAGGTCAATGTGAAAAACACCAAGATAAATTTCTGGTGAGACTCTGCATGTAGCAGAGTCACTAATGGTAGCCACATTGGTGGGTGGGGATCAAAAGCTTTGTTCTTCTGAGCAATTACAGCAAATAGAGATACCAGATATTGTAATGCTACTGGATTCAGGAAGACTTTTTAGTGTACTCATTAAAAACCTGTTATGCAAATTAAAATCACATTTCATTTAATAAAACAAAATTATTATTTTATCACAGCTGTTAAGAGGCCCAAATTCATCCCTAAGTTTACAAAGTATGCTTACACATTATCACTGTTGAGAATGAATTACAGAACAAGAGGGTGTATCAGAAGTTTGAGGTTATAAATTTAGTGATCAAATGAATTCATAAGCTAAGGAAACACCTATCACTGCAGGTAATTAAGAACAATTAAAAATTGTAGCCTTGTGGAAATCTAGTCCATTGACAGAGCTGTGGGAAAGGATGCCTTCTTGAAAAACTGTTGTGAGACCATGCAGTGATATGTGATTAGTAATAATTCACTGCAAATATCTGCAATGCCTATTTTGATTACAAGAAATTCTCATTTTCCCTTCTCGTCACAGTATCCTCTTTGTAAAGATCCAAGCATATTTGGTTTCCTTAGATCTGCATTCCTACTTCTTATTCCCTCCTACCATTGCAGTAGCTTAGGTCTCTTCTAAGAATGTTCTGTATTAATGATATATTTTGACCCCTGAGACTTGACTGCAGTAATTCAGATGTCCTGTGTGTTGGCCATGCAGTGAGATGGTGGTGTGGGAAGAAGCTGGCTTCATTGCAAAACAGGATTGATAGACTCTTATGGTCTCCTCTCTCACTGGAGACTGGCTGTTCTGAACGTTGACATTAAAAGATGCTTGTTTCTCATTCAAATGGCTGCCTACGTTAGCACTCCAGGTACGTACAAGGAAGTTCTCTCCCTTGTTGCATTAGATGTGCTGTTGGAAGGCAAAAGGGGTTTACGTTTTAATTTTTAACTGGCCTCAGAGTAGATGTGCACTTTTTGCTCATAGACAATCACTGGTAAGTCACTCATACTGAGTGTACAAAACTCCCAAGCCCTCCTGCTTTTCATGGAATCATAGATTGCATTGGGTTGGAAGGGACCTTCAAAGATGATCTAGTCCAGCTGCCCTGAAGTCAGGAGGGACCTCTCTAAGTAGATCAAGTTTCTCAGAGTCCCATCAAACCTGGCCTTGAATGTCTCCAGGAATGGGGCCTCTACCACCTGTCTGGGCAACCTGTTCCAGTGTTGCACCCCCCTTTCCAACTGTTGTTGACAAACAACTACTGAGGAGCAGCCCTTGCTTGTGTACTGCAGCTCTACATGTGGGGCAAGCAATGGGGTTTACCAAGCACATTAACCAGATGCAGCCCTGGCTCTGAAGTCTTTGTTCCCCAGGGGCCTTTCTAATAGAGGCTACCAGTTCCCACCAAGCCAGAAGTCCATCCTCCACTTTTTCCTTACGCACACAGAGCTGGCTAAGGAGTCACTTTTCTGCACATTGCACTAAACGTTTCCTCAATGAGTTTAAAAGTTGTTCATTTTTTCCCTTGTTTACAATATTTGCACTTTTTACACTGCTTCATAACTGACTTTCTGAAACTGGGTAGGTGGGTTATACCTCGAGACACAGCTTAATTTATGTGCAAGGTTGGAACCTAGTCAGTCAAAGTCATGTCAAAACCAAACCAACAAGTCAATGTGTCTCTGTGTATCCTTCTTTCAAGAGAAAATGAAAAGAAAATAAAAGCAGGATTTGGGGCTGAGGCTTGGGTTTCCTTTGGCTGTTCGGGAAACAGTAGCATGATAACAAAGGTTCATAACTAGTCTCTAGGAACACAATCCAAGTATGTTGGTTTAGGAGCCGCATGGCCGCGCTGTTCCCCCCCCCCCCCCCCCNCAGCATGGTGCAGAATAACCTGGTTCCATTAAACTTAACCCTGTCCTGGCCAAACCAGGACACCAAGCTTAACTGTCTATCCAAGACTCAACTCTGATGGCTCTCTTGTTTTCAGAAAACAACTGGCTGGAAAGCTGCCCAGAGAAAAAGGACCTGAGGGTTCTAGTTGACAGCTGAATATGAGCCAGCAGTGTGCCCAGGTAGCCAAGAAGGCCAACAGTATCCTGGCTTGTATCAGAAATAGTGTGGCCAGCAGGACTAGGGAAGTGATCATCCCCCAGTACTTGGCACTGGTGAGGCTACACTTTTGAGTACTGTGTTCATTTTTGGGCCCCTCTCTACAAGAAGGACATTGAGGTGCTGGAGTGTGTCCAAAGAAAGGCAATGAAGCTGGTGAAGTGTCTAGAGAGCAAGTATTATGAGGAGCAGCTGAGGGAACTGGAGCTGTTAAGCCTGAAGAAAAGGAAGCTCAGTGGAGACCTTCTTGCTCTCTACAACTACCTGAAAGGAGGTTATAGCAAGGTGGGGGTCAATCTGTTCTCCCATGTAGCAAGTGGTAGGACAAGAGGAAATGGCCTCAAGTTGCGACAGGGGAAGTTTAAGATTAAATATTAGGAAAAATTTATTCACCAAAAGAGAACAGGCTGCCCAGGGAAGTGGTTGAATCACCATCCCTGGAGCTGTTTAAAAGACATGTAGATGTGGCATCTAGGGACATGGTTTAGTGGTGACCCAGCAGTGCTGGGTTAATGGTTGGACTTGACAATCTTGAGGGTCTCTTCCAACCAGAATGATTCTGTGATTCTTATTTAAAAAACAAAACAAAACAAAACCACAAAAAAAACCACAACAAAACAACACAGTAGAGCATTCCTGTTTATACCAAGACATACAGGGACCATTTTGTGGTCTTTCCACAGTTAAGCAGATTACAGACGAGATGTATAGGTGAGACAGCTTTGATGTGTAGCTGTAACTGGATTCTAAATAAAATACCTTGCTGCACTGATACTTATGTGTTTGTTACCATTGTCTGCTCAGTGCAGCTGCTAAAGCTAGGAGATCCAAATTGAAGTTAATGACCAATCACCTTTGCAGAAAGGAACCTCTCTCTCACTTTCTGCCTTTGAAGACATAATACAGCTTAAATCTCATTGCTGCAGAAATCAATTTTACAGAAGTAACAGAGATGGGAGAAGGATTTGCAACTAGGACTGGTTTTATTAAACTGTGGAGCCAGAGCAAGACCCTGAACTTGGACTTCTACCCCAGTGCCGTGGTAGTGGAAATGTTCCCATATGGAGCAAAAGGTGGGAGCTGCTTCCTAAACACCTCTGACATATGTAATGTCAAGTGAATAAAAGCTAAAACCAACCATTATAAGTTTCATATCTGACATACCTGTTGGCTGAAAGAAGATTATACCATGGTAGTCAGTGCAATTATCTGCCAGTTACTGAAATAATCAGTAATGTGAGGCATTGTAACAAGAATTAATATAAAACCCTACCAGTCTATAAGAATGTCAATGATAGATGGAAGAAATTACAGGAGAAAAAGAAAAACAATCCTATCTTCCTTTTCTTGAATCTCTCAGTAAGGTACTGCAGTACACAGTACTGTGCTATCCAGCAAACTGCCTATTCCAAATCTCTGACTTTATCTGGTTTTGTCAAGTAAGTATCTTCTTCATACCTTGGAGAGATGGTCCCTCTCCACTTTCAGGAGAAGAAAATTAACAGACAGACCAAAACTTTCCTAAATATAATTCATTTTGCAAAATAAAAACTCAAGCAACTGAAAGAACCCAAATCCCCTCCATAAACAAGAGAAAAGTCATCTGCTCTCCCCAGGACAGTGTCTCATCTCATCAGGCAGAAAGTGGACATGACACAGGAAGTCTCGGTGCCCTGCTGGGCTCCCATGTGCCAAGTGCCAACCCTCCTGCCATTTCGCAGCAGCCCAAGCTGCAGATGTGTCTCTCCCTGGCTCTCCACAGGCTGTGCATGGAGTGTGGCAGCACAGGCGGATGAAACGTGGGAGCAGCAGAGACACACTAGTGAACTGTCACCAAGCCACAGTTTTTGTGTCTGCCTGGTAGTGGTTATGGCATATTCCTGGGGACAAAGATCAATGTGGCTCACACCTCTGTGTTGTAAATTTAGATATGCTATGTGATGGAGCCCCAGAGATCCTGCCTCAGATCTGCTCCTAAAATCCTCCATGACATAAGGACAGAGTCAATTGTTGATGCCAGACATGCTAAAAGTAAGAAGGTAAACCTCAAAGTTCGGTAAACCTAACATGTTCGCTCTAAGATTTTAATTCTCCTGATTTCATCACTTTGCACTGTTATCTCAGTTACAGCTTGTGTTAATTTACCAATCAATTAAAATATGAAAAAAAGCTATAATGGATAATGTTTTAGAGTTGAACAGGGAGGCTAAAGCAATTATAATTTAAGGAGATATTTTCTAAATACATGCCAGTAATTGGAACAAAATTATCTGAAATTAAGCTTGCGTTGGATATTTTTCACAAGTTTGACTCGGTTTAAGATCAATTAATTTTTTTTTACTTTTTATGGTAATTACACAAATCTTCTGTAGCTATCATGCTTATTCAAAATAATCTCTAAGTAAGCACTATTTAAAGATGAAACACTTTTAATTGTATTAACCTGTAAGTCTAATTTTCTGTCTCTCTTTCAGAAACCCTGAATTCAGACCCTTGTCATACCTAAGTGTTAATTTGCATCAACCTCATGGATCATCAGAATCTTCACTACTTCAGTTCACCTGACACAACAACAATGGTGGCTGGAACAGCTTACTCATTTCTATAGCTCACATTCTACTCATTCATCCCTCTCCTCATGGCTATTGCCCTTGCACACAGCAGTGACTCCTGCAGAACCATAAAGTAATCGACAGTCAAGATAACCTTCAGCCACATCTGATTTTAAAGGTATTTTCTCATAACTCGTTCTGTACTGGCAGCATCACTAATTAGGCCAGCCAAAGACTGGCCTAGTTTATTTGTACTACATTTTGCCCTCCCAGCAGTATAAAAATATATAGAAGAGGGAAGTGACTGGCATGTACAGCAGCTCTTTAACAATCCTGTTAGCATCAGCAGAGCTATTACTGATAGTTCATAAATATTTGTACAGCCTTACGGCAAGGGTTCCTGGGGAATGGCAAAATGGTTCCCAAAGGAGAGATGAAAATTCTCCACTACCTAACCACAGTATCTGTAAACCAAAAACCAAGAGTTACAAGAGTCTTCTGTCTGTAGCCATTGTAAATAAATATTCTCTCCGAGTGCTACTACTCCTTTACTCATTTCATTGCAGAAATGGTAATATTTTAATCAAATTTACGATAGCTTATTGACATGGGTCGGCAAGCTTCTCAAGTAAGCAGAGTACACGTTATGCATCCTATCAGCAGAGAACCAAATGAAGACATAGATTCTCCAAGCAGGATACTAGCTTAGCTCCGATGCTCACTGAGCAAGCACAACTCATATTTTAAGCAATATCAGTGATCCCAGGCCTTCAATTACTATTATTAATAGAGCCAGCACTAGTCAGTCAAAACCAGAACTTTGCTCCAAACCATTTATTCACATGTGTACATATGTGTATTATGAAACCATATGAAAATTCTGTAATATTTAGCTAATGTTTGGGTTGCATCAGAAAGTATCACATCTAGCTTCTTAGTGGAGGCAATGTTAGCAATATAACAGAAGCATCTGAGGACTCCAGGTATCATGCAGCTATTGCTTTACATGTTACTTTAATCTGAGTGTGTGCCATTATTCTGATACCTTCTAGCACGGAAAAGCAATGAAGAAAGGGGTGCACAAAGATTGCAGACTTCAAAATGTTTTTTTAAAATTACAGTGGGACGCTTGCCTGCACTCATGATGGTAAAAACAAACAACCAACCACAAAAAATTAAAAATGCAAAGTATTAAGTTTGGAAATCCAGCTGACTTCTGCCAGCAGTGTGACCAGTCGCTACACTCTCTGGCATTTTTGCACTGCTGAGTTAAGGGAATACAAGAGGTGACCTTCCTCTCACTTCACTCCCAGAGCCTGGCAGAGAAATAGCATGCCTGTCTGGGCACAGCAGGCAATGTGAAAGCAAGGAGCAGTGATGCTGGGACCTCTGAGATCATGTAACAAGAATGTGACTAACCAACTAATAGATCATTGCTCTTTTGCCAGTGGGATACTGGTGTTCCTGGTAACATAAGTACTGAAGGTCTGGCTGCAGTGTGTCTAAGGTCCTCCCTTAGGAGGCAGGTAGAGGACCTGCACAGCCTCTACCACACTTTGGTTCTTTGGAGTTTACTTTTGACTCCTGAGATGTCACTGCCTGCACAGCACATGTCCAGGCTCATTTCCCATTACCACATTCCTGTGTTATGGCTTTGTTTTCCTCAGACCACCTCTGCTCAGACTTGGCCTGCTGGTTACAGATTTGGGAACACGGACCTTGTGGCATGAACCATGTCTGCGTGCCCCCACAGCCATGCTGAATGCTGAGGCTCCAAGCACTGCCTTGCTCTGAGCAAGGAAGAAGTAAGGCTCCTTTCAAGCACACAACTGGGTTCCTTGCCCTCCACTCTTGTACAGATTACACACCAAAACTCACCAGTCAGATATTTCTCATTTTGACTACAAAACTTAAGTGTAATTCTTTGTTCCATCCACTTGCTAAATGTAGTGTCTCTAAACCAGAGCATTTTAGGCATCAACAGTTTTCCAGATTCAGGAGTTTAGGACGAAACATGGGTAAGAACACATTGTTCATACATGTCATGAATAACCAGGAGAGCAAAAGACAACGAATGTTCACCAAATGCAACTTGAAGGCTAAGCCATTCTTTTTATTTGTTCTCTTTTAACTAAGAAAAAAACATCATCTCTGTAGTGGGTCTGGCTGAGCTGGTTTTCCACATAGCAGCAGTGTTTTGTGCTGGGAGCTAGAAGGGTGTTGATAACACACCCGTGTTGTGACTACTGCTGAGCAGTGCTCACACAGCACCAAGGCTCTTCCCAACATTCACCCCGCAATGGGATGGGGTGGGCAAGATCTTGGGAGGGGACACAACCAAGACAGCTGACCCAAACTGACCAAAGGGATATTCCATACCATGTGACATCAGCTCAGCTATAAAGCTAGGGAAAAGGGTTTGCTTCTATTATTATTAAACTGCTTTTCGTTTCTCATCTTATTTTCCTCCCCTTTCTTTTTGCTCTGCTGAGGAGGGAGAGGGGAAGGAAAGGTGGGGTGATAGAGCAGCTTGGTGGGCACCTGGCGCTCAGCCAAAGTTAACCCACCACAATCTCCCAGCTGAGTTCTTCTACTCAAATTTCCACACAGTATCTAATACAATATCTAGCACAAATACCTATTACAATTATGTTAGAAATCCTTGAATAACAGGATTTATAAACAAAGAGGCTGGCCTGGTCTTATATGTATCATCCAAAATGGTATCATTCATGCAGACCAATAATCCCAGCCATATGATTTGAATTATGGGAGTTTTTAAATTAAGGAGAAAAGGATTTATAGAAAATTAGAAGCCTTTACTTACAGAGTTGAGCACAGAGTGGTATTTCTTTCTAAACATTGCTTTATTGTTTTTGTAGAAACAGGTATAACACCATGCGCGTTCCCAACCATTAATACTGCAAGGCAGCTAATACTGCAAGTTACTATGGAACAGGTGGTTATACCTAGCAAGGGGATGTATCTCTAATGCTAGTATTTATCTGCTACCTTGGAAAAAGAAAGATGTTTTACTTCTAAGCTCCTGTACATATTTCCAGCTCTGGAGTGACCTGAATAGCAAATTCCAGGTTCTGTTGTCCAGTTATCACTCAGATTGACAGTTTGGTGGACCTTCTTTGATTCATCACACACACTCCTGGCTCTTGTGCTTCTGTACAACACATAACAGATTGCAAAAACAAAAAAACACCTCATCTCATAGCAGTTAAAAAGATGAAACCAGTACTTAGAATGGCTTATAAGATCAGATTTCCCTGCTCAGGACACTTTGATAGTGATTTTGACACATTTGAGGCCCTGTTGACCTGATGCTATTAGTCAAGGAAGAGTGGAAAAAAACACTAAACAATCCCTACAAGTGGAATATGAAAATACTATAATGCAAATAGTTTTCTGCAGTGTTTGTGATATATAGCTTACATGATTATAGGTGTGACAAACAATTTCCTTGGAACTTGTTTCATATTATCTCTGTAGTTTTTAGTAATCTCACAAACATAAATACACAATTTACATTTATAGACTTCAACTGGTAAATGAAATGGTATCTTTATATTATATATGTATCTTTCATATCCCCAGGGTAACAATTTTGACTTGATTAGACTGCACTCAATGAATCTAGATCAGTGGAATTTAGACTTGCTAAAGTGAATTTATAATCCATGAGAGACAATGCTTTTATCTTCAGTGCTAACTTTTACCCTCATCATCAGAAGCATATTTAAGCAACCCCTGGGAGAATAAAGATCACAGAGAAAATATAAGATAATCAAATCCAGTACCAAACTTCCGAAAAATAAAGGTCAGCTCTGACCAGCTGAAGCAGCATTATGATGAGCATTACTGGTCAGGAACCCTCAATACATAGCTCAGGGACACTGCAGTGCCAGTACGGTGGAAAAACCATCTGATGTTTGCTGAGAAAGACAGGCTTTCTTTGTCTGAGGCATACTCTAATGTGACTTTTGAACCACAGTAAGCTTCCCAGACATCAAAACAGGGCTGCAACATACACCTAACATCTGCTTTAGGCAATGCAGGGATCCAGCTTTAACCATGCAGCTCAGCTTCTCACTTCACCAAAAAACAGTGAAGTTGTGCCAGCAATACACAGGAGACAAAAACTTGGTGGGAAAGAGCAAAGACAAGACAAGACCAGTACCACAATTAGAAAAGAGCTGCCATGGTTCATACAAGCCTTACACGGAGCTGTGCCAGAGTGAGGGCAGCTGGCCTTAGACTCAGCTGTGAGGGCTCAGCCACCTCACAGCTGTGCCTGATGAAGCAGCAGTTAGCTCCTTGCTGGCTCATTTTGCTATTTCTTTGCTCTGAAGTTTGCTCTGGTTTGTATGCAAGAAGTTCTTTGTGGGGATGGAGCTGATGGTGGTGGTAAGATGGGCCAGTGCCTTGCTATGGGGTGGGAAGGACAATAGTTTGGGGGCCTGATGAGCTGGAGAAGGTAGAGGAGAGCAGTCTGAGCTGGGAGGGGAAGGGAGCTGGCAGTGGAGTGCAATGGCTGGAAGATTAGTTGTGTGTGTGTGGCAATGATCCTCCCCTTTATCTTCATGAGAGAGAAGGTGAGAAAGCACTGTCTGCTGATATGTTCCTTATCTAAAACACTGTAGGCAAAGCTGAAAATAATCTGCTTCAACTACAGTAAATTCATGTTTTTTGTCACAATGGCTTGGGGTCCTTTGTAGTTTCAGATGTCAACATTAATGATTTATAAGGCTCACTAATATACTAGGGGGTTAAGATGCTCTGTTCTTGATAGCTGCCTGGCCTCTTACAGGTTGAAATTATGAAAGTAGATGATGCACCACTGGGGTTTCCAGAGATTAACTACGGCTGCAGGGCAAAAACTGATTCTCTTCAGGCTTTACCAGTAATAGAGACAAAATAAATAGACTGTGCTAAGATCAAATCATGTTAGATTTATAGGTAGGACTTGGGATTTGATAACAAATCATGTATTTTAGGAATTTTTCTCAAAAAGCTCTGTGGCTTGAAATAAGGAGCCAATAACAATAGATTCCTTTCTTTGAGGCTGACACTCTTGAAACTGAAACCACCTGAGAGTACTCATAGCTCTGAACTTCTGATGGCATACAAGCCAGAAGACTGTCTCTGAATCTAACATACAGTACAGTAGCAGTCAGGTCTGATTGCTCTTAAAGCTCCCCTGACAGTCAAAGAATTCTAGGGTTTGCCTCCTTTCCATTTTAAATGTGGATATTTGTAGTACAGGTACTTCAGTGAAGCTTCTCAGTTTGTGCTGGAGTGAATGCAGTGTTGGTTTTTCTGTTGACTCTTTTACAACTTTGGTATCTTTATCTATTCAAATGAAGTCTATAGCTCACAACTGGCAACCTGTGGGGCTAAGCTGATACTGACTTTCCCAAGAACAAAGCAGAAGTGCAACCTGATGAACCTTTTTGCAGCGATTTTTTTTTTTACTGAGTGAATATGTAAGACCTGGCTTACTGCTGAGCAACCAAAGAGGAGAGTAGGAGGAACTGTAGGGATGCTTGTGACTTAAAATGGAATTATTTAATTTGTAACATCTTTGGAAAATATCAGCTCTGTGTACATGTTGCTGTTATTTTCTCTTTGCTGTTTCAATGGAAGGCATGTTTCAAGCTGCAGCTCTGTCACACATAGGAGGTAGGATGGTATGTCCTGGCAGGGCTTCTGGGGAAGATTTGCAAAGGAAGTAACAGTTGTTTGATGCTGTGGAGCCCAGGTGAGAAGAAGATTCCCACATCAGTAAGTTTTATGGGTGTTGTACAATGCAGTTGGTTTCCCTGGGCTTTTGCTCTGATGCTGCTTTGGAATTGAGAGCAGCAGGAGGCTGTATTGGTTGCCTCACACCTAGCTTTTGCTTACCTCACTCCCTCATAGGAGTGTCTCACATGACAATAATCCAGCTTTCTGCAAGCTATACTGCCTGAGGCAGGCGTGAGACTGAAAATTGGTATTTCTTCAATTCCATATTAGCACAATTTTTGTCAATACCAAGACACAAAATTGATAACGTATAGTTTGTAGTAGGAATTGGGTGTTTATTCCGTTTTTTATAATTTTATTATCCTGCTTATAAAGATTTTCTCAAAATCTAAAAGTATTTTAGCTTTTTTTAATATTACCATCCCTCTTACATACTCCTGAATAATTTCCTGAGAAATGACTCGGTTCACTTACAATTGTGCTGCTACTGCACCTAAAATGGCTGAGAGGAAGGTGGCTGGAAGTCTACCCCTGAAATTACAGGGGTGTGACTCAGTGTGCTTCTGGTTGGTTAGCAGTGCAGCTCTCAAGTGTGCTTGTAAAAAAATCTTGGTTAAGTGCTCCACACCAAATATGAATGGGCACATGAAAACTATACCAGCAATTTTAAATTTGGCAGCCAGCATTGTGAGTTATGCTACCATTCCTCTATGTATTTATGTTTGGGATCTTCCTTTCTGGTGAAGAGGAAGGCAAAGACCTTCCATGAGTAAAGAGTAAGGAATACAAGAGCTGAAAAGCTGCTGTGCTGTGTAGCTGGATGGGTAAAATGAAGAATATGCATTAGAAATCTGGTGCAATGATTCAAATAACTGGAGAAAGGGCTGCCTCGGGTTTTTTTGAGGAACATTGAATAATGTGATTTCATACTTCATTACTTTTTAACTGTGCACAGAGGCTTATTTGTAGCATAAAGCCTTCTGATAGTCTAAATAGGAAGCTTTTTAAGATATTTCCACTGACTCACAGAATGGTTGAGGTTGGACCTCTGGAGGTCATCTTGTCCAACCCCACCTGCTCAAGCAGGGTCACCCAGAGCCAGTTACTCAGGGCTGTGCCCAGACTGCTTTTAGATGTCTCCAAGGATGGAGACTCCACAGCTTCTCTGGACAGCCTGTGCCAGTGATTAGTCACTCTCACAGTAAAAAAAAATGTTTCCTGATATTCAGAAGGAACCTCCAGCATTTCAGCTTGAGCCAATTGCTTCTTATGCTGTCACTGAGCACCACTGAAAAGATTCTGGCTCCATGTCTTTGCACCTTCCCTTCCGGTATTTGTCTGCATTGAGCCCCCTCTTCTCCAGGCTGAAAAGTCCCAACTCTCTCACACTTTCCTCACAGGAGAGTTGCTCCAGTCCCATAAACATCTTGATGTTCCTTGGTAGTCCACAGTTATAAAAGTTAGTGTGGCTAGCAATCCAAGCATCTGATTGAGATTATATACATAAGACATACAAACAAGTAATTAATTTAAAATAAGGCAGACTACTAAAGAGAACTTCTAACACCCAGAAGCATTAAAAAAATGCAGGAAAGAAGTGACTGTTTTGTGGATAGTAGTAGATTTTTGGCTGAAATAGGATTAAATTATTTCTATGGAATATCTGGACTCTTCAGTCTACACACCTGATACATGGGGTATTTTAAATGAAAAATGAAACAAACTGTTTTCCTTCTTACCAGCAGTTGTTTCTGTCAGGGGAGCATTCCTGACTGTTGTTAGTGTCTACAATGAGGATTGCTTGGTCATTTAAATGTAGTTTGTGTGTGTATGTATATATATATAATTACAGAATGGTAGGAGTTGGAAGGGACCTCTGGAGATCATCTAGTCCAACACCCCTGCCCAAGCAGGTTCACCTAGGACAGGTTACACAGGAATATGTCCAGATGGGTTTTAAAAGTCTACAGAGAAGGAGATTCCACAGCCTCTCTGGGCAGCTTGTTCCAGTGCTCTGGCACCCTCATGGTAAAGAAACTTTTCATGGTGTTGAGGTGGAACTTGTTGTGTTCCAGTTTGTGTTCTTTGCCCCTTGTCCTATCACTGGGCACTGAGAAGCGTCTGGCACTCTCTTGACACCCACCTTTCAGATATTTATAAACATCGATCAGATCCCCTCCCACCCTTCTCTTCTCCAGGCTAAAGAGCCCCAGGTCTTTCAGCCTTTCCTTGTAAGAGAGATGTTCCAATCCCTTAATCATCCTCATAGACCTCTGTTGGACTCTCTCTAGTATTCCCCTGTCTCTCTTGAACTGGGGAGTCCAGAACTGGAAACAGTATTCCAGATGGCATAAAGGCGTTAATTAAAATGGGCTGTGTAGCTAGTAGAAAATTGTGCTAAATTAAATCAAGTCTGACTTCAACTTTTGTCATTAATTTTTTTAAATTACCAGGTTAAGCTTCCACCTAGTTGCTTGCAGAGTGATTAAGTGCTTAACCATGAAATATCCTGTTAATACTTTGACATGGATTGCTAACTGTGGACTGCAGTATGTCCTTGAGATAAGACTAAAAATATCTCCCAGATAGATAGAGGTCATAGTTTCTGTCATATTTCCATCCATCAGTATTTGCAGCCTAAGAAGAAAAACTGGAAATATAAAGCCTCTGAGATAAATTCCTTAACAGAAAATTTTTTAAGCACCACCAATTTCAGGGAGAACACCAAGAGTTACAGGTGCTACCAATGAACACAAAGGAATAATTAACAGGCATCAACATTTACAGACATGGTACAGTGCCTCTACTGAAGACAGAGTAAGGCATGTAAAAAGCTGGAGGGCAGAAGCGGGATTAGTATTATGTTTAGGCCCTTATTTTATTAATTTTCCCCTTACGCAAGCATATTAATATTGTCATATGAAGGCCTTTTAAGGAAAATGCACCATGGCTATGAAATGCATGTATGAAATACATGTGGGATTAAGTCATCTGGAGGGAAAATAGAGTGAAACCTGAGCTGTCCCCTTTCAGAAAGCTTCAGTACCCGAATTGCTTGAGAAACCAAAGAAAAAAGGTGATGTTGCCTTTGGCTCCTGTTGCCTCTCTAGATTTAGAAATGCTTGTGCTGGGAAGGGAGTTGTTTTTTGTAAAGCCTCAGATGTGATGGCAAGGTTCTTGAAGTGCTTATGGAGTCTGACCTACAAATGAGGGAGTACTTGTTGGCCACTGCAAGTCCAAATATGAGATTTGTGCATATTCATGGCTGTTGTGCGAAACTCTTGTCTAGGCTCAAAGGCAGAATTCAAAGTATGTGGGAAACTTTGTAATGAGTCTTAATTTCTAGATGCTTGCTGCCTTCTGGCATAAGTAGATTCTTTGAGAACCATGGTTTTAGACTCTGACCCCTACACTGCTGATTACATAATCTTGTCAGTACAGTTTTTGTCGCTTTTAAAAATATTGCTATGTAAAGTTTTTAGTTGAGAAGTGGATACCTCAGAAATGAACTCATCACTATGAAGTCCAGTGCCCTTTGGTCAAGGTCTATATAAAAACTCTATGTAAACCATAAACTCTATAAACAACTATAGTTTAGCTCTGCTTTTTAGAGGTTAAAAAAAAAACCTCTGAAATATCTGTCCCTCTCATGTCATATCAAAAGTGCATGATTTACTAGAATAAAAAGAAAAAAATGGGGCTTGTTTAGAAGTTATATTACATTTTTCTGTGTTGCCAACAACAAAGGTAAAAATCTGACCTAGAATGTCCTTAATTACTCACTAGCAACCTGATTTTTTTGAAATTTGGCTTTTGCTGACACCTTTGCAGCTCCATGAGTGTACTTAGCATGTAGCCTGCAGCTACTTAAGCCTGCTGAAGATGTCATGGAGAGAGGGTGGGCTTGCAAATCTATTCCTTGACTCTTACTAAAAGTATGTGCAGTATAATATAGTACTGGTGAAATACCAGGGGGAAGGAGGGAGTTGTTCCAAACTGCTGGAGCAGCTGCATTCTGCCTCTTGTGCACTGTGGGAGTGAGGAGGTGGAGAGAGATACCCAACTATTCCCAAAACACTTCTAGGGCTTCCTGGGGGACAAGGAGGATAGCAGTAAGGAAAAGTCTAACAAAACTCACTTCTGTAATGCATGTTGAAATTCCTTGCTGTAATTCTCAAGTGAGTAGATTACCAGGGTGCTATGCTAACACATGTTAAATTTGTCTACCCAGCCCTGTCAAATTTTGGGAACTGAAAGGGCAGTTCAGCCCATGACAGACCCTGTGATTATATGTATAAAAGATGGTTTATTATGACATAAAAATAGTGTTTCTTACACTTCTCCACTCACAGAGACATGAGTGCAGATTGCATTGACATTAAGCAGTAACTCATGGATAAATTTTTAATGCAGAGTCTCTTCCTATATGGCACTCTAAAAATCTTAAGGCTAAACATAAATGTTTGCAATCTTCAATCAAGAAACTTCAATGGGTATGTGGGAATAGGTAATTGGCCAAATTATTTACTGACTTTGATATGAATACTTATTTGGTGCTTGGTTCCCTGGAGCTAAAGGACGAGATAATTGCCCCAACTTTCAGTCTCCATTCTTTCTCCTGCTCTAAGATAAGGGCACCTTTCTAAGGTGATTGTGACTTAATTACTTGCATTTTGCTGCTAATACCCACCAGGTAAACACCGCTTTCCTTTTTAGGTGTTACTGAACAAGAAAATTAAGTGGTTCTGGATTGGGAGGGAGCCCAGAATGGTATGTTCCCCTCCTCTGCCTTGCCCATGGGTGGGGAGGACAAGATCTGCAAGTGGCTGATGGAGTGGTAAACTTGAGGAGCTGGTGGTGTCTCTCCTGCAAGAAGGGACTGGACACGACGGGGAGTGAGGTCCATGGAGGTGCCAAGGCAGCTGGTTCAGGAATCACTTGTGATTTTTATCTATTATAATATAAATTTGTTATATCATTGGCATAAACCTGTTCTGTTATACACAGTTATCCCCAGCATATATATAAAAAATTGGAAATAATGCCATACCATCATCCGTATTGCTTCTGGAGGCAGTTCTTGCTGGAAGGATAGTCCACAGGACTGAACTTTTAGATACACTTCATTACAGGATTAGTATTTTTGATTTTTGCCTTGTCATTTCTGCCAGTTCAGGAAGGGACGACAGATGGGTGTGGAATATCTTGGTTTTAATCACATCACTTAATGTAATTCTTTTGCTAGGCACATATTGTTTGATAGAGGTAAAACTACTACTATTAGAAACTAGAAAAAATACCCAACCCATTTTCTTAAGCATCTGCCTATATGATCTATTCAGGCAAAATATAGGAAGCAAAAAAATCACTCTTGCCATTTAAGCTGTTTACTGCATTAACTAAACTGCCGTATTTTATCCAATCTCTGTGCAAACAGATGTGTTGTAATCTTAATTTATAACTTCTCTTTCCTTTGCAACTGGGTTAAAAACTAAGAATTAAATGCAGCAATTGCAGACAAAGGTGACAGACTTAAGCTGTAGTATGTATGATAATGTGTTTTTCAAATAGCTTTGAAAGGTGTGATTATGTCTTCTTGGTTTGGTTTATACTGAACCCTAAAGAACCCTAAAATAAACAATGTAATGAAGAGATCTCATTTAAGAGTGTTTGTAATCAGCTTTTAAGAAATGTAACTTGTGTATAATGACATTATACCATTCATAAAGTTATTATTTTAAGTTAAATTTTCCAATAAGCTTTCAATTGAAACATTGCTTTGGGCAAAAAAATGGAAAATGTACCAGTTTTGTCTACTTGGCAGTAATTTATAAGGCACAGGAGGTGTCATAAATAATAAAGTGAGCAATAACATCAACAAGCTTACAGAATTTTTAATTAAAAAGCTAGACGTGGTTTGGGTTTTGTGTTCAAATGCTGATGATCTCTGAACATGTGAATGGAAGAAGCCAATCAAAACCACATATCTGAGTCTATGCCTAGATATGTAAGATATCTATGCCACATATGTAAGTCTAGAACAGAACAAAAGCAGATAAGAGTGGCATTTGAGAAAATATTTATCTCCTAATGTCATTTTTCTAAATAACGCTACAAGTACTGTGAATTGTAAGAAACCAGAACCAAAGTGTTTGCAGTAACAAGAATGTAAATAGTTATCAGAAGCATTTCTTTGCCAAATGCCACCAGGGTCTATATTAAGTGGGTTAATCTGGAAGTCAGCAGTCTCATCTATCAGGTGATAGATAGATAGTGACTGTTGGGAATAGTGACTCCCACTGACTCCCTTTTTATCTGGGGAGACTTGGGCAGGGGTGCTCTGTCCAGCTTTGGACACTTGGCTCAGACCCCTGGCACTGACTGAGTAGCACAAGACGCACTGTGAGAAACCAAATGAGAGTTGAAAACCAAAAATAATTTTCTTTCCCTAAAGCTATCATTAATTTTCCTTCCTCAGCAAGCAAGTAGACATTTTGGGGAGGAAAAAATGCACGTGTAGGCAGCAGACAGATGGATACCACGGTATATCTTGTTTGTGTACAAAGCCTAGCTCATATTTCATAAAAAAATCTACTATTATTTTGATGTTTTATTGCCATTTCAACTAGTTTTACTTTTCAGCCTGCAAGCATCATCTTTACAGGAACTGGGATTTAGGGGACGAAATAGCATTCTTATTCTGCTCATATTTCAGCCACTCAGGTTTTCCATTTGTTCACATCTGTATTTTATAGCAAATTGGTAGGCGCTGTAATTACAGTCTGCTGAAAGCAAGTAGGTCACAGCTATGCTTTCCATTCCAGAGGGGCTGCTGGGACTGGAGAGGCAGAAGTACATCTGGACAGTTTTTCTTTCTGTATGCCTGTCTGTGCCTTGTAGCCATTCATTAGATTCCTCACTACTGTTCACCAAAATACTTTCAGAGGTATTAAACAAAATCAACCAAAGCATCTGTGTTTAAAAGGTCCCTCCCTACTCATCTGTCAATACTTCTCTTGGCAAAAGACTTTTTTCAGGTTATTGTGCAAGATACTACACTGGCTCAGAGTTACGCCATCAAGGGAAAATTCCTTGGAATGCACTGATGATAATTTTCTAACATAGACTGAGCAGCTGGAGAAAACTCTTACTCACAAAGAAGGAAGAACAGGTAAGGGATGTGAAGGCTGGGGGCTGCCATAGCTGCATTGACCATGAGATAGTAAAGCTTAGGATCCCAAGAGGAAGGGAGCAAGGCAAAAAAGCAGGATCACATCCCTGGGCTTCAGAAGAGCAGGCTGGCCTGTTCAGAGACCAGGAGAATACAGAGACGCTGCCCAATTCTGCAGGGATAGGATTAAGAAAGATGACAAGGAGTGCTTCAACAAATACATCGGCTGCAAAAGGCAGACTGGGGAAAAAATTGGCCCACTGCTGAAGAGGACCTGGACATGAAGGACACAGAAAAGTCTGAGGTACTGATTCTCTTCTTCATCTCAGCCTACTGGTAAGACTGGCCTTCAGGAATTCCAGGTCTCTGAGGCCAGAGAGGAAGTCTGGAGCAAGGGAGATGTCTTCCTTCTTGGTGGAGAAGGCTCAGGTTAGGGAACACTTCAACTGGACACAGAGAAGCCCATGGAATCTGGTGGGATACACCCATGAGTGCTGTGGGAACTGGCTGATGTCATTGCAAGGTCAATCTCAATTATCTTTGGAAGGTCATGGGAATCAGAGGAAGATCCTAAGGACTTGAAGAAAGTAAATGTCACTCAGATCTTTGAGAAGGTGGAGCTGGATAACCCTTAACTTTGTCCTACTTTTGTTTGCATTTAATCTGCAATGTGAATTATCAGTGGCAGTTACTATCGTATCTTCTCTTCTCTTCTCTCCATTTTCTTGTTTATTGATGTATAAAGCTTTATCTGTAGGTTAGGCACCAGTCATACTTGGCAAATGCATACAGAGAAGTGCAATTGCTGGAAATTGCTCATCATACAAATAGTCCTTGAACATGCAAACTGCTGCCTCTAGTGAAGAAAAATGAGTAAGTTTGCTACCTGTTTTTTCAGGGCCAAGATTACACACCAAATATTCTTCCTTGTAGTCGTATGAGCTGTTCACCAGATTTCCACTTCACCTGGGCTGGCATTAAGAAAGGTTACTGTATTTGATCAAATGATTGCCTATTTCCATATAAAATTCAGGTGAATTATC
Organism: Eurystomus gularis; assembly: GCA_013400335.1. NCBI lineage: Eukaryota > Metazoa > Chordata > Aves > Coraciiformes > Coraciidae > Eurystomus > Eurystomus gularis. The sequence goes on from VZZY01021897.1 coordinate 51,622, forward strand.
GCAGTCTCATTTATGTGGCCTTTCTCCTAACTCCATTAAATCTAGCTTATGAGATGTACTGACTGTTGGTAAGGGATGCTATCCCTTCCTCTAACTTTTACTTATTTTCCGAAGAATTTAAATCGTGCTCAAAGAGGTATCAGTTAGTGAGTGTACAGGCAAAAGGAATTCCATCATGCGCAGATGAAATATTGCTGCAATGCTGCTGTGGGGTTTTCTGTTTTTAATTTTTTTTTTTTTTTTTAAGATTTGTTTTTGTAACTAGGTCACGTTTTTTAGCTGATACCAAACATAAAAATTCTTTTATTCTCCAGTGGTTTGTTTAGTAACAAGATGGGATCTATCCCTAGAAATTAAGGTTTGTAAGGTGCAGACATGTTCCTTTGAATTACCCTAGGCTCTACTTCCATAGAGAGAAAATGAGTATTTCTAAAGTACAGTTTTTCCAAGGTAAATACTAGTTATTAGAGGGTGGAAAATGAGACATTTTTGAAGTACTTATCTGAATATACAAAAAGAGTGACTAATAAGAGCATGTATAGTTGATCTGTAAATGCTATGTTTCAGAGATAACAATGAGATAGGACAGACAGCATCTATGTTTTGTTGTGGTGCTGTTTAGTGATTCTTTTTCTCTTTCTCCTGTGTGTCTACTTAAGAGTGGCATCTAGGAATTCTATTCAGCTCTCCCGGTGTATCACTTTTAATAAGCATTCTATCATAGCACAGTTTTCCATTTAAAAGATCCCTTTGTGTTGGCTGCAAGGCTAGAAAAATGAGCTCAATCAGCCTGCTCCTGGCAGCTTCTATACTGCTGTCTCAGACAGAGACATTTAGAAAAGCAGTTGATGAAAACACTACCTTCCCCTTCCAAAGGCAGCTGGTGCACTTATATGCAGCTGTTCTTTCTAATGCATAGATGTAAGTTGCAAAAAGTGTAATTATTGCTGGCACATAATGAAAATTTAAGTGGCACTAAAGCCATGACAGGCTCCCAAAGACATGTGAGCCAAGAAAGATTTCATGCTGACCACAGGAAGATTTTGAGGAAAATAATATATAGCTGATGATTACTGGGACTTTTTTTGGTTGTAAAACAGAACAGATCTCTGCCTGCTCAAATATTCTTTCCACTAAAAGTTTGGGTGTGGTTTTGTGTGTGTGTTTTTGTTGTTGTTGTGTTTTGTTGTGGGTTGTGGGGTTTTTTTTTCATATCCCACTGTTACTAATTTACACCTTGGCTGTGTTTGCAAGACTGATTTTTGTTGCTGCTGTTGTGGGAACAGAATGCTCAGCCATATGGCACAGCATCTTCATTTCTGCATGACAGTAGACAGGATCCATTACTCAGTTTTGCAGTGGTGAGAATGTTTACCTTCCGGAAGGTTTTTTTCTTAGGGCAACTCTGGACCAAATTAGAGAGCAAAATATACATGTAACAAGTAAACACTCTTCAAAGGGTAATTTGTCCTGTAAATGTTTAAAAGAATATTTTGGTCTTTTGCATAAATTCCAAGCTTGCCCATTACAGAAATACTTTTTTGATTTGGATGAATTCAGCTTTCGCTTTTTTTTTAACTGGAGAAAGAACAGGAGAGAGGACAAAACCCCTGACCCAGGACATGGGAATTGTCATGTGCTTACTGACAGATTGTTTCTGGGTCCAGTATCTCTGACCTAGTTAAATTATGAGATACCAGCCCCGCTATCTCATTTACTGAGATTTGAATACCTGAAGAGCCTTGTCTTCATCCAAAAAGAAATAATACCACCACCACCCATGAAAAGCTGTTTCATAGTGGAAGCTCCCTTGAAGTTGAAGCCTCAATAGTAGAGGAACTTCTGCACACTGATTTTAATAAGATGCATCAATCTTGCATCACCTCTGAGAAAATGAACTGATCTGATGGTAATATTTCAGAGCAAGGGTGTTCTGAAATAAAAATGTAAACAAATATGCTATCAACTACCACTTCCATTCTGGGCTGTGCAGGAAGGTCTCTCTCCCACTAACTTTAGATGGCTAGGCATGCATTTTGGACTGGGAGCTCTTTGGTGCAGGAACCTAATTCTTCTTCTGAAAAGTATCATGTTGGCTTTATTTTGCCTGACAAAATAACTATGTAAGAGGCTGGCTAGTGCTCAAAGACAAAGGTTGTGCAGAGAAGCGAGGAAGTGCCTGCCATTGTGATAGTCATTAAGGAAAAAGATTGCCATGCCCTGCCATTGGTCTTCCCTAACCCCCTTGAGAAAAGCCTCACACCAGCTGGTAAGAAGTTGGTCCTGCCCTGTTCCCCTAATAAGAGTCAGGACCTTCACAGCACAGTCCTGAAGCATGATGTTAAGCTGAGAGTACCTTCCTTGCAGGTGAGTGTTAGAGAGTTCTGTCTCCTGCTTCTTTAGTGATCCAGGTACAGAGGGTGTAAGTTGTAGACCTGAGCACTTTCAGAAATTGTTCTCAAAGTCAGGCCCTGATACTGATCCATAGCCTCTTCTGCTGCCAGTTGCTGCTGTTTTGCTCTGCAAACATGTAATCAAAATGTTTTGGTTTTTTTTTAAAGACAGAGGTTGTGGTTTATTGGATTCTTTAATCTACCAGTCTCCTCCTCTTTGACACATTTATTGTTCTAAATACAGAACTTAATTTGACTCAATATATTGCTATTTCTATACTTAAATTCCTTATTAACTGCTGAATCATTTAAATGTCATGTGAAAAAATGGATTCTTCTCTACAACTTATTTGTTAAGCAACCTTTCACAAACTGAGGAAAAAAGGCATTACTTTGACACTCTTGTTTTACATTTGTTAGTGTTTTTAAAAAAATAGTATTTTAATAAGTACTACACATGAAAACAGTGCTTACTCTAGGGAAACAATTATTAGGGTTGTGGACTCTTTTTTTTTCCTCCTTTAAGCATGCTAGTTCTAACACATTCATTAGCATAATTTGTATTAGCTTAATAATCAGCACAGGGTAGGGTTAGAAAGTACAGATGAGTAATGCTGTGCTTCAGCTGAGCATATTGACTGAAGGCCAACAAAACTTGGAGATTAATTTACAGTTCTAATATTGGACAGGGCTTCATGCATTATTGCTGTTCATAATATGTATATATAATATTTTTAAAATAAAAGCAGTCTGCTTCTCAGTGATCAAATTTAATACCTGTCATGAAACTGAGAAGGATTCCAGACTAAATCACTAAAGATGGAAAACTGGAGAAAATAAGTACAGATTTATGCGGAGAAAACACTGCTTAATCTCATTTATATAAATGCAAACCACACTCCAAAAATGCTAGCACACAGAAATGGACTACCACAGCACTCCCGTGCTAAAATTAATCTTCTTCAGAATGAAATTTTCAGCATTTAGCTATGAGAAGTGTCATCCTTGAAAACCACAAAACTTGAAAGAACTCCATACTTTTACTCATATAACTGCAATATATTCCTTTTATTAATTATTGTCTCAGAGGAAGAATGTTACAATGTAGTGTCTGAAGCAGCATTTACTTGGCAGCAGAGGACAAAGGATGCATACAAACACAGGTGGAAAAACAACTTTGTACATAACCTTATATTCAGAACAGAAATAAAAGCCACCAAATTCACTACTGAGACCTTTTTTTACTTATGTAGGGGGATATTTTAAAGGATTTTTTGCCTAAAGAATGATGTAGCTTGATAAAAGCAAAGTACTTTGCAGAGAACAGAATATAAAGCTATTTCCAATACTACTCATGAAGATAGGTTTGAGGTAGAAAGGTGGTCATGGCTTTCCTCTTCTGTAAAATGTGGAGTCTTTTCTTCTCAAAATAACTACACTACTTTTTTGTAATAGATTAAGCATTTATAGAAGCCAGCATCTTCTCTCCCCCCCTTGACAATTTTGCTCCACTCACTCAGGAGTAATACTTAGCATTTTTATAGAGCTTTTAAGACACGAAGCAAGTCCTACAACACCTTTGAGAGGTAAGCACTATCATCCCCATTTTACAGATGGGAAAACAGAGGCAGAGTGGTTAAATAATTTGCCAAAGCATTCAGGAAAAAAACCTGGCACTGGAGCCAACACCACAACGTGGTCAAAGCTGTGCCCAAATCACTCCTTGAGCAGCAGCAGTCCAGGGTGCAGGACAGCCTAGTTGGCACCACTTCACAAAAATACTAGAGATTCCTGACCTGCTGTCTTAATGTCCTCTAGCATTTGTTGGTAGCAGTAGAGAATTTACAGCTCTTCCAATACCCTTTTGTGATATATTTTTTTTTCTTCAGTAATAATTAAGAACAACACAGTTTAGTTTCTCTCCACTACTCAGGAAATACATCGCATGCAGTTTTACCAGTTAAAGGTATGTCCTGAAATTAAAGCAAGTGTTCATGCAGCATTGTAAACTCTGAAGGCATTAAAATCTCTTATGATAATTTTAAAACATCAGCTGATCAGTGACGTAAATTTCCCATAATTATCCCTACTTAAAGTACATAAATGATTTCAAAGATAAAGATGAGTTGCAAGATTACAATGCCAAATGGTAACATCTAAGTGCACTGCAGCTTTGAAGAAAGTTTTCCATTGCTAATAGTATTGGAAAGGGCTTTCTAATTGTCTCATTCCCAAGAGGCAGACAGAAAGGAGGGATCTCACAGAAATGAGCTTTACTTCACAGACTGTAAATTCCAAAACTTGAAGCAAGTTTGGCACAGCAGGGAACAGCAAAGCTTTGTCTCTGAACAAAGTCGGGAAAGATTACACTAACTTAGACCATGTTAAAAACAACTTAAGCTATCATCTAAGTCCTCTTTTTAGCTATCTCCTGATTCAAAGGAAAGTAAGGCTTAAAAAAATAATTCTCCAAATGGAGCGTGTTGGCTGGAAATAAGTAAAAGAAAGTTAAAAATACCATTTTGGTGCATGAGGATGATGATTATGACTCAAAATGATAGTTTACCTTGCTTAATGGTGTTAAAACACCATAGCTTGCACCCAACAGCAATCTTTGTTAACCAGTAACAATAACGCACATTACAGGAACTTCATATGCCAATCATAAAAACAATTAAAGGGTATTGCGAAATCTGTGTGGTCAGATGGTTAGCATATAAATAATCAGTACAGAATATTAAATGTGTGAGAATGTAACTAAGGGTATTTTTACAATGTAAAAGCAAAGAGCTGAAAGGAATGTATAAATGTAACATTTTGCTCCAAACTCCTTATGCAGTTCTCATTACAATTATCAAAATGAACGTATATAAAGCCCCTGCCCCTTTTCCCGCGGCTGTATATTTATACAAATCAGTGACAAATACTCCACCGCTCATTAATTTACAGTTGCATAGAAAGGGAAGAAGAAGAAAAAAAACTATACTGTAAAGACAACATCCTCATCTTTGGGTATTCAGTGTTTTATTATTTCAAGTTGAACACGCAGCCAGAGTGAACAGCATGTTCCAGGGTCCCATGCAGCCTTCTGATGAAGTGGAACTCGTAATTGGTGGTTTGTAGAAAAGGGCTGTACTGCACATCAGGAAGCACTGGTCGATGTCTAAATGAGCATTTCACATTGCCTGTCATCATGAGATATAACCACGTCAGTACCACATTAACACACAGAGAAAACTCTAACTACTCTGGGCTCAGTTCAGTTAAGGACTCTGATGTCATTTTACAAAACTCCTGTATTTATTTTAAAAATTTAGATGTATTAGCCCAAGACTCAGCAAATTACTGAGACATGTAGTGAAGAGAAACCTAATTTTACTATACTGCAGTGTTTAAAATTCTTGTTGAGTAAGGCCCAGAGGTTGTTAGTCTACAGAGCAGTAAATATGACTAATAGAATCTCCATGTTCTGCACTCATAGAAAAGAAGTTCAGGTAAACTACTGTCCTAAGTGGTAGAAATGGAGAGTATACAGAGTCTGGATTTGGACTTGGCCGCTTCACAGGTGAAGCTTATTTCCAGGCTCCTGTCTCGGGATTCTGTTCCTGAACAGACAAATGTGCCTTCAGTTCTGGAAGGGTAGTTTTGCAGTGATACCACTTGGGAATCAACCTGTATTTTAAAAAATCATATGCTTTTTCCAGAACATTAGTATTGTTCACCAATAACCGTGAAAGATCTCTCTGTGCCTACTTACTTAGATGAAGGATTTCTGAAAAATGTTAATTTAATTCTCTAATTTAACTTATCAAGACTGAAACACAAAGTCTGAGTTAACTAAATGAAGGGCATGATTCTTCCCATTCTCTGTAGAAATTCCTGTGTGGGAGGACAATTGCAATCTAAGGAATATTGCAATCTAAGGAATATTGCAATCTAAGGAAGCATTTGCAGAGCAATATTTCTGAAGTTTTAGATACTCATTTTGGGAAGGTCTGACCTTGCAAACCGTAAATTAATGGACAAGGTGAAGCAATTTGGGGGACAAAATTTTCTTTTCCTACCACTTAATTATTCTGAAGTCTCACACAACAGTTTGTGGTAGTCCCTAAAACTTATTTAACAATGAACCTTTCAAAGAACTCTGCAATGACATAAGATTATGTCATTCCTCATTTGTCACATGTGGGATCCAATATCAATCTAAACCTATAGCAAGTGTTTTTTTGATTTCTGCTGCTCCTGACAGAAATTTAAATAATCATTCATACCAGTTAGATTTTGAAGAACAAGTATCTAAATACTAGATTGTTCTACACATTTTTGTGAACTCTGAAAGCAGCCAAATTTCTGCTCTGTGTTTGTTCAGTGGTTGCCTACTGGGAGAAAGCAGCTCAATCTAATGCCTAAGATGCTGTGTGGCTCTTGACCCTTGTGCCCGTAGATCCTGAAACTGGAGCTATGGACACTAGGGCCCAAGAACATATGGATGTCTTTGCAAGAACGACCTTTGATCTTGCAAGCTGACGCTGGCTTGAAACTAATGGGCTGATTCCATCTGGTCAGCATGCCAGAACTGCACACCATAGGACCTTTGATAATGCCTGAACTAGCAGGAATTTTCTATTAATGGGATATTCTAGAACCTAGCCTTCCAGTTACTTCAGTCTATCTAGAGAAAAAAGAAATATAAAAAAAACTTGTCCACTGTGCTTTAATGGAACTTTTCCACCTGCTTTACTTCCAAAGCCTATGCAAGTATGTAAACATGTCTCATACCTGTGGTCTGCCAGTGAAACTTGCTGCAAATAGAAAAAAAAAGAAAAAAGAAATTTAGAAATTTACATGATTCTGCATCTTTGCAGTTTAAAAACAAAGTATCAGGAAAATACGTACTACAGAAGAACAAAAAGACTCTTATAATGCTATGATTCTATGATTCTTACCTTTAAAAAACCAAATATTTAAGTAGAAGTCAGTTTTAATGGTCTATACATCACTGTCTTCACAAGTTTACTTTTCTTGTAACAAAGTTATAGCATTATGAATACATAGACATGAATTGTTCCCTTTTCACCATTTGTGACCATATAGATCTAGGAGTGATGTATTATAACATCATCTGTTCCAAATGCTCTGTTCTGGAACTCAGATGCACAGGCAAGACTGTTGCACAGTGTTGCACACCTGCCTAGTTCTGAGAACCAACCTCAAAAATAAGGAAGGAAAAGTGGTATTATATCCATAAACAAGGGATCTGGGGAGACGAAAAAAAAAACAAAAACCAAACCAAAATCTGAAACAAACCCCCATCATTAAGAGCAGTTCTGGCCTTACTATATGAACAATTGCTTCATAAGAGATATTTGGAGTAAATAGAAATACTGATTTCAAGATGAATTATAACCTGAAACCCATGAAAACAAATACAGCAAATAAGAAGACTGCTCTATTATACAGTCAAGATGGGATAAAAATAATCTACGTAAGGCTCAGATGCTAATAACTCCTTAATGAAAGCTGTGGCCAAGGATAGGCCAGTGGTGGTGAGGTTGTGGAAAAAATAGGTTTTTTTCAATTATTTTACTTTGTTTTTTTGGTAATAAATGGACATGATATGTTGAACATGAAGGCTGCTCTCAAAACAGATTGCCTAGGGAATCTGTGAAGTTTTGCATCATTGGAAGTTTTACACAATAGGTTAGACACTTGTCTTCCAAAGAGACAGATCCAAAAAGAAAGCCACAGGAAAAGATTATGGTCTTGGTCTGTCATGGTCTTCCCTAACAAAACTCATAGAGTTGAATGCACTCTGTTGGGAAGGCCTGACTAATAATAATAATTTCAGGCTTCTAAAACAGTATATGAATCTTACGTGGTTAAAAAAATATACTAGTAAATCTCCCAAATACAAGATGTTATAGAATGACTGAAGAAGAGCAAACATAAGTAGAGTGTACTAACTGGGGCATGCTGGTTTGGTTTCATTTCTGCAGCAGCATGTCAATGAGAAAGGGAAAAAATACATGAAAATTGGAACCATGGCTTCTTTTAATCTTGAAAAAGATTAACTCACTGAAAATCTCAAAGGACAGCTGAAACAAGACCTTTTTTTGCTAGATCCTAATTTGCTTTCTCAAAATGTGCAAAGTGCATATTCTGTGATGCAGTTTTCACAGCCATGCAATGTACATACAAGAGATAAAAGGGGCATTTTGACAGTGTTCACTGAGTTTATGAAATAATATAAAGTTCAGTTCTGATGCTTCTGCAAGAACTGGGCATAAATGCCTTCCCTCTCACTTGTGCCTTTAAAAACTCATCATTATTACATTTCGTTTGAAAGAACGGTTGAAAGTTTAATAATATATCAAAGTTTTCATTATTGTTTTTCTAAGGTAAAAGAGCTGAAGGTGTAGAGATATATGTATATATTAAAAAAAAAAAATACACTGAATAACAAAGTTACCACTTCACCCCTCCTGCTAAAATCAACAATCTGTATGAAATACCACTGTAAACAGCGAGAAAGTTGCTCACTTTTGTGAGTGCAGTGACCCTTTGGAAGGAACAGGATCAGTGGAAATGTGTGTCAGCTGATATAAGCCATGCATAGGAAACTAATTGCTTTTCCTTTTGATCCCTCTTTAATAGACACTGAATAAACTATCAACTTTCAATGCATTTAGGCAGGGAAAGGTATGTGTTGTGTTAACAGTTATTTCCTCTGGTCAATTAGTTTAATAATTAGTTCAATAATTAGTTCAGGCAGTCAGGATTGGGCTATGGTCCCTCCTGCTGCCTAAGGTCTTTTTTTCATGTTTTATTAGAAAACCAGCATTCAGAATTTCTGAATCTACATTCACTTAAGTTCTGCATAAGTTTAGATCAGGGGTCCTCAAACGTTTTAACCAGGGGGCCGGTTCACTGTCCCTCAGACACTGTCGGGGGCCGGACTATAGTTTGGAAAAAAATGAACGAATTCCTATGCACACTGCACATATTTTATTTGTAGTAGTGCACAAAAAAAACAGGAAAAAGAATGCCGTATCCAGCCCGCGGGCCGTAGTTTGAGGACCCCTGGTTTAGATCAACAGCTAATAGGATTCTAGATCTCTTTTCCTTTCTGTGAGCACAGCTGAAAATTCCATATGGAGCTATAGACATCTCTTATAGGGAATCACTTCCACTTAAAACATGAGAATATTTGTTTATTTACCTTTACAAATAGTGTCTCTATTGAGGAACTTTGAAGAACAGAATTATGTGGCCTGCATGTCTTGACAAGAAATCTCATCAGAGAGGATTTTTTCCCTAGTCAATACCACAAGAATGACTTTTTTTCTTCATAAGAGTGCCTCAAACTCAACACTATACTCCGAGACATATTTTGTTACACTTACAGCAGCAAGCTGGAAATGTGCTGTTGATTTGCTCCATAACATCTGTTAAATCTGTGTTGGTATCATGAGGTGGAACTAACAAGTCATCTGCAGATATGACAACAAAAAAAAGCAATGAAGTTAGTAATTAGAGAAGAAGACAAAAAAAAGGGAGGACAACATTCTGAAAGGGATTCTCATCCAACCTTTCTGTTAAATACTCTTATATTTCAAGAGAAACCACCACCTGAAGCCTAACTTAATGTGCAGGAGCTGTCATTGACAATTGACAGCCTTGGGAGAGCAGGCCAAAGTTACGTTATTGATTTGCAGCAGAACTCATTTCTCTTTTATTAAAGCCTAACCATTGCACCCAAAATTTAACTAGAAGAAATTGCCAAGAAGGAACAGTATATAAGAATTTACAATTAAAATAAATAAAAGGTTTACAAGGGAATTCTACTCAGTAGCTGCTCAATTAAAATTCTGTTCCATTTTCAGATGATTTGTAATGTAACTTTCAGAGCAAGTACACCATTCTTTTTCTGAAAAAAAACCCCATTTCTCTTTTAGATGGTCTTTACTCAATATGCACCAGTAATTTCACTACTGTTAAAGTCCTTGCCATTTTTTTTTTAAATGCCACTTAAAATGAGTCAAGGGAATGGTTAGGGAATACAACTGGCTCTGCTCCTGGCAGTGTGTTATTAGACAGTATCTATCATAAATCTACCATTGCATTGAATCAGACTTGAAGAAGTTTCTTTTTTTTTTCCAGATAAATTAAAGTAAAAACATATGTCAATGCTGAGTGAAAACGCAAGATAATATTTTTCCTATTTTCCTAATCTGTAACACAAAGTCTTGAAGACAAAAACAGGGAGGAAAGTGCACTTAAGGTGATTTGAGAAACATCTTTCTTTTTTTTCCCCTAATTTTGAGCATTCAATGGTCTGTAGTTATTTGTGCTAATTTCCAGTTGAATTAATGTGTTCTGATATTGGAGAATTTAAAACAGTCTTCCAAGAGAGAAATTCACTCACGTGCAGAGGCTGTACAGTTAAATACTCTATAATTCCTAAAGATGTAATGTCTTGGAGGGGTGGGTTCATCAAAGTACCAGGATAAACAGAGGATACACAAGAATTTTTAAAGCAGACATCAGGAAGCTTCGATTACATGTTTTGGACATTTGTTCCTGTATCTGACAGAATACTTTGGTGCAAGCATGTACTGTAGGACAAACAGCTGCTGGCCATTTCGGCCAATCAAATCTGGCTCCCCCTTCAGTGAGGATGGGTTTGCCCAGCAAAATCACTTGCTCAAAATAGATGAGACCAAAGAGTCTGCTGACAGAAATCCATAATTCAGAGTCACATGGATTTCTGTGATGCTGCAGCTGTTTGCAAGTATGGGGAAGCAATAACTCCAGCTGCAGCAAGTCTTGTTCCCAGTAGAATCACAAAGATCAGTTCAATTTTATTTATAAATCTTTTCAGAAAGATGCCAACAAATGTATTCAGTAGTCACCTGTAGACCCATGCAGCATATTATCTGATCAAAACTCTTACCTGTCTGGTGAAACTGTGAGCCTTCTTCTTGCTCGAGTGGGTAGCCAAGGGCAGAGTGCTGGGGCGAAGCACAGGGGGAGGCACCGTTAACCCGGGAGTCTGACTGGGGCTACATAAAATACAGTAATATTCAAGTTTAGAAAAACTCTATCTACAGAATTTAAGTGTGGGCTTGTATGCAGTCATCCCACTCCCTTTTTTATGTGCTTGCTCCTGTTTGTTCTTCAAACCTTTGAAAACTGGCTTAGGGACATACAACTGTTGGGGAGGGAGGAGGGGGAACCAAATCTACAACTTGCTAAAAGAAAATTTAGACCTTAGTGTAATTCTTATGACACTCCAGTTGATGGTCTTGTTAAAAACAATGTTCTGTTGCAAACACGTATCACAGAAACAATGCTATGTACAACCCAAACAGTCTGCCGAGGCTCTCAGTGCAGCTATGCAGAAAGATTACACAATGGTATTATTGGGGTTGTATATGTATGGATGGATATATACATACATATACATGTACACAGAGGACATCCAGCTAAGGTCCTCTAAGAATGTTTATTAGGATGACTGATCATGCCTAGAAACAACTGTTCAGTCATGAAGTTTTGCAAGAGTCCTCCACAGTCAAGCCGAGTGAAGACACAAGATTCAAGAGAACTTTCTTAAATCTAGAAAGTGGCAGCTAGGCATCATTCCTGTTGACACTGCTTCTCAGTAGCACGGAGGACACAAAATTTGCAGGAAAACTATGTACTATGTAATCTCCAGAAAAATACGAGAAGGAACCCATATACTTTGAAAAGTGTGTTGTAGGCAAGCCCTTCTGGACTCTTAAATTCATGTGAAGAGTAAAACACCTAAGTTTTATGTTACATTTAGTTATAACCATGTATGTGCTTGAGATTATGTGTAAGTATACATATATGGACACATAATAAGAAAAGACAATAAGAATTCTTCACTGTAACAACTCAGAAATATTGGAAGGTATTTTGTTCAGGCATTTTTTCCCCCTCTTTATTGTAAGAAATCCTTTGAGGAAGAGAGTTGTAATACAGTGTTTGAGCTCCAGAAGTGATTGTTCTGAAAAAACAAAAGCATGTGAAATAGTATTTACTTCCGAGGCGGTTATTGAATCTTAGCTGAAATGGTTGCCCCTATCATTTATCTTTTTGATTGCAAATCATCAATTTTTTTTCCAAACAGCTTAAAGAGCAGATTATTGAAGTAAATCTGTTAGAAGCAGAGACATAAGTAATAAAAAATATCATTACTTCTAAGATCTTTTTGAAACCGAGACGGAACAAGTACCTAGAACAGCTACGAGACTCAACACAAAGAGGTAATACAGAATGGCAGTTAATTTGTGCACCAGTTTGTTCCTTTGCAGCTCACAGCCTTAAGTGCAACATTCAATTTTTTGAGACAACTTCCAGTCTAAAAAAAAAAAAAGACCAAAAATATTCAACAAGACTGAAGATTGTTGAATAATGAAATAAATATAGTTTTTCTTCCATATTCAGTGGTGAGAAATAGGAGGAAATGTTCCCTTGAGCAGTCAGCAAATCTTTTTCCCTCCTCCAAATCTTATCTTTTTCTCAGCATGACAATGCCAACTCCTAACTTTGACTAAAAGAATAAATCAAGAAATATTGCTCTGCATATAGAAGGCAAAGAAAAATTGAAATGTTTTCAAGCAAGCCAAGGATTTTATTTTCACGACACTCCCATGAACAGTGAATGTCTATCAAATAGTTAAGTAATTTGCTATTCAGTATGAGGCTTCAACCCAGCTACAGGGCCTAGGTAAAAGGAGTGTGTTGATTTTAAATAGGCCAAGTTTGGGTTAACTAACCCCAAGTAATTCTGTATAGCCAAGAACTTCTGTTTAGATGAAGTTAGAGCTATAATGGTAAAGACATGAAGCAAACTCTCCAAGGGTTAAGAGATACTTCAGTACAGAATAATGATGCTAACTAACTCCAGTGGCAGAGGGGCTGCTTGCCCACCTCAAAAACAGATGGACAGGGCGAATTTGAATCACCCAAAATCCAACTTGCACCTAAACTGGATCTCTGTCCTTCTTCAAGCACTAACTGCAGACAAATGGTGCAGAGACGACTGAGGGTGACTGAGGAAGGAAGATGGTGCTGGAATTAGTACAAAACTGCAGTACACCTACACATGGGCTAGATCAAAGATAGTGGGGCATTGCAAAGTCAAGATTAATTAGGATAGAAAGGAGATACCTGCAAACTGAAATGATGAGTTAGTCATGAAGGTTATTTAGTACTACTTAGGAGTGCTATTGCAAATGACAAGAAAGCCCCTGCAGAGCACTAACAGTGGATAAACTGAGACCAAAGCATACTTGGAATACTTTACATTGATGTACATATATTGCTTCAGCAGTCAGAATGAAATATTGCAGATGGGTTTAAAACAAACAAATACAAACAAACAGAAAACCTACCTCCCCTTCTAAACAATGTCTGATGACTTAATTTTCATGAAAATACACTGACAAGTGTTACCCTACATAGTTGCAGTGACTGCAATAACATGTAAAGCAAAAACAACCCAAACCTCTCTTCTTCCAAAATCAGGACAATACAGCTAAGCAGATAAAGACCAGGGTTTGAAGCAGAAAGGGAAGGGTTCTGGTAGTGGCATACATGCCTTAATATAATAATCAGATACTGAAAAATGTCAAATACACAATTGTTGGCAATAAATCATGTAACAGTTCTAACAGTTTTACTGTGAGAGAAACTTAGTAAAAAATGTAGCAAATCATATTCTACTTGACCCCACTTGCATAACACCTACAAAATCTGATCGCTTTCATCATCAACCTACTTCAGGCATTGTAAAGTTGATGTATTCTTATTCAAAACAACCCAGTAGACAACACTTAAGAAGAAACCATAAGAAAAAAACATAAGAAAATAGCCCTAAATGTTACTATACGCCTGTTTCTTCTTCCTAAATAAATAAAAGAGGGGATACTGAGCACATCTATATAGGTATGAGGGGGAAGTTTCCAATTCCAATTTCCGGGAGTTTTCAAAATTCTTTTATGCAAAACCAGATAAGAATAAAAAGAGACAGAGAAGTTCTTCTCCAGAAAACTCTGAATTGAGGGATTTTTCTGTATTACAGAATTTTTAAAGTATTTTAAAAGAGATATTTATTTTAATCAGTTTTGATCTGCAGTGCCTTATTTCACTGTGCCTTTTGCTGGTGTCTTTCCCAAAGAACATCCTGAAATGTTCTGTGGCCTAAAGGACCAATAAGATACACCTTTTCTTCCACTGACTTCTGTTGCTTTTGGCAAAACCCAAAACAAAACAAAAAGCCCTCCTTCCCCCAACCTCTGACTAATAGGAAACCTCAAAAAGGCCACTTCCCTTACCATATCCATTACAGATGTTTTTTCTTGTTCCAGACTTATTCTCCCAGTTACAAAAGAACCAAAATCTCCCCTGCTCTTTTGATACAGCTCTTCTGTTTCCAGTTGGAGGGGGAGTTGCAGTCTCTATTTAGAGTCTTAGAGTCGGATCATACAGCCAATGACAGATGATTTTAACTCCCATTAAGTTCAATATCAAATCCAATGTGAAACCTCTATTCAGTAGCTCACATAAGCAGAGAAAAATCCAAGCAGACTTTAAATGCCCTTCATAATAGGTCTTACTTCTACTTTGCATGTGCACTACCTAAAAGGGTTGAAGGAAAAAAAAAAAGAAAATGGATTCTTTCTTTTTTTCTCTGTATGATTAACGTGTTGGTATTAAAGTTGTCATATGCCAGTTCTGTTTCACCTTCCTCTTTGGCACTATAATCAATCAGGTAGACAAAAATGACAACACTATGACAGCTACCAATCCTTTGGGCTCGCTAAAATAAAAATAGTATGTTAACCTCAGAGTTGTGACCTGAAGTAGGCAAATATGCAGTGAGGATGCATGTGTATTTCTGCTGAAGGTGCTCTCTAAAGAATGTCCTAGAATGCTCTCATCTAGATTTAACAGTTACTACTGGAAGGTTCTTTTAGAGAAAAAAGTCCCAGTATTTTAGATGCAGTGGCAAGTTATTAACCCAAACAACAGTCAGGAGGCTTTGTGGAGAAGAGAAATTGAGGGACCTGCTTTTGTCATAAGAGAGAAATGGAAACGCCATGAAATGCCAGTCATGGCAAAGAAATTGATGAAGACAGTTGTGTCTTTTAATACTAGTAATTATTATTACAGGAATTACAGAGTTGTTATATATTTTGACATTGGGACTTAAGAGGATCTTTCTTTCAAATCATACATCTCATTAATGAGAAAAAGTATTCCTTACATCCACTAAAAAGTAATTGCAGCAGATCATAAAAGCAAAAGAAACAAATAAATATACTTAGATCATCAGCTGGTTTCTGATAAAGTATTTCCCCAACCAGTGAAAGAGGTAATGGCCTAGGAGACAGAAAACTAACATGCTGAAGCGTGGTCATTTTTTCAGAAAGTCAAAGGGGCAGTAATGGGATTCAGTGCTGCTTCATAATTGTATTCACGTCAAAATAATGAAGTTTCAAAGAATATATACTAAAATTTTTAATTCTTTATAATTTCTGAATCCCCTTCAAGGGAGTGACTTCAGCACCCTTGAAGGCAGCTTGCAAAAACTCTGCTTAGTGGCAGGTCAAAAAAACCCCTGCCAAATAAAGTAAGGATGCATATGGAAAGGCACATTGAAAAGTCACAGATATATTATAAAAGCAATAATGCAGACCTTCTCATTTACCTGACTCCATACCAGCCACTTCATTAAAAGACAGAGGAGAAACATGAACAGCTTAGGAAATGGCACTTAGAACAATCAGAAGCATGGCATGACTCCCACAGAGGCAGGAGATTTCAGACAGGAAACAAAAGAACAACAATATATAGTAAATGATGTATACATGATCAGAAATATTGAAAAAGGTCAACTCTGTTCTACCTTATCCTATCAGAAACCACAAGCTGCTGAATGTCCAGAAAAATACAAAGGCAGAACTGCTAAGAAGAAACTATGGCTGCTCCACCTGCCCACTTCATCACAACACACATGTATAGCCTAAAGGTCTTACTAAGAATGTTACAAGGACACTGAAAAGATTACAAAACTGTAAGATTATCCACAGCTACATTAGAAAAAAAAAGTTTTAAAGGGTTCCTGCTTTAAGCACTAAACTGAAAGTGACTGTGGGTTTTGCAAAACTTCTGTGTTTACTCTATATCTGTTTCTTTGCAGATCTAAAACCCTCCTCTGAAACACCTAGTATTGGCCACAGTTATCAAGATACTTACTTCATGAATTATTATTAACAGTTGAACCAGTTGTTATCTTCCCTGTTAAATATTTAAGCTTCTCAAGTACTGATTAAAGATGCTAGAATAGAAGTAACAGCAACAAAAATACTCTGCTAGAGGGGTAGGGAAGCAACTGGAACAGATGCATCTTAATACTATTCAGTCAAAACTGCCTAGAAAAACGACAAAGTCAGCCAATGAAACAAGCAAAAAAATACCTTTATCACCACAATTAGAGTAACATCTAGAGCAGGAACTTATGCCATTCTGATACCTGGTTTACATGGTCTGTTTCTTGACTTAGTTAAATCTCCCACTCTGTACAGTCAGCCACCTGACTCATGGAAGGCAGGAATCATTTGCCTTACTCTGTGTACTCTGACCTATGTGTCATGATTAGTTAGGAGAAAACATTCATACACACTGCTGTTCATCATGCAAGCTTCCACACATGATATAGTAATCTCTAACAACACCTCATAGGTGTTGCTGCTGTTATTTTTAAAATCTAGGTGTGCGTATGCTGACTTCAAAAACGATCAACATTTCGTCCTCCAACAACAAAATCCTACAATGTCTAGCTACTGACATTTGCTGAAAGGCTCTTGCATTCAGCATTTACTTGTGCACGGACCATTCTGCTGTAGCTTACTGGTCTAAATATGCTATTCAAGAAGAACAGGATTTTTGATGTAATGAATTGCTCCTTTGCATTTTAGATATGTCTTTGGTCATCTATCTTTGCCATGCTAAGAAAGGTTTCAGTGACCAACCGCAACATCAAATAAAGAAATTATTTAAGGAAAGACTGGAAAACTGAAGTCAAATACAGGGTGCAAATGGCACCACCAGTTGGAATAAGGCATCCATTTTCTTCTTCCTGCTTTTTAATTAATGAAAAACAATTGCATTTGTTTGTGTTATTCTCAGTGTTTCATAAGTTACCATGATCACTCCAGCACTTGTAATCATCTGGTGCTCATTTGACTTTCACCATGGCTTATACTACAGAGTAGGAAAAAATATCTCTTCATGCTAGGAATGACTGAGTTCAACAGACCAAGCTAGTGTGGTGAAAACATATGCAGTAAAATTCCAACACCTTTGCTCCACTAAGAAATCACACAGGGAAAAGATATCAGTGTACATCTACCTGCTCAAGTAGCTGCCGTAGCCGATGAAGCTGAGACTCCAATTGTTTATTGTGATCTTCCAATATTTGCATCCTTGCTTCCAGGCGACCTTTATGTTGCCTCAGGAGTTTAGCTTCAGCAATGAGCTCAGCATCTTCAGAAGCATGCTGAGGTGACACAACAGAGTCAGGAGGTGATGCAAGAGGGTTTAGTCCTCTCCGAAGATGTTGCTCCTTCAGTTGCTCATATTCTATCTGCAGACTCCTAGTACATTGAAAAGAGGAGGAGAATGATGTCTAAAGCAAGCAAACGAAAACAAAAAGCTTCCTTAGATCAAATGATGTTAACATCACCTCCAATTAAGAAAACATGTGGCTCATACGAAGACAACGTCTGGACTTGTAGTTTATGGGAAAAAGTGAAAACAATGAAGTAGAGGTGAAACGACAGTATTTCATTACTGACCCACCCTCTTCTACCTAACAGAGTCAGGCTATGCATTACATATGCCTTGATTTTTTTTTTTTTTCTAAAATAATTACTCTTAGGTCCATCTCATCTCCAACATCAATACAAGTACACCTATGGCTCAAACAACGAGGTGACAATTCAGACGCCAAGTAGGATGATTATGAGACCTTTGCTCTTCCTCAAGGTCAGCAATGATGCGCTCCAACTCTCCTCGCTCTTCTTTTTCCACTGACTTGAGTATCTGAGCAGGACTCTGTGGCTGACTCACAGGTGACTCTCCTCCCAGTGTCTGACAATACTGCTGGATAAGGGCATGCTCATCCTCTCTAGAGCAATAAAACAAAACAAATAAAGCTAAAAGATAGGAAGTTCATTATATATGAAGTATTTCTTTTCCAAGTAAAGGTGCAATGGAGCTTTTCAAAAGGCTTTTTAAAATTTCTTGCTAGTCGGTTTAACATCTTTCATCACTAAAGGTCCAAATACACTGTCTCATTTGAATTCAAAATAAAACCCATTATTTAGAAATGTATAGCCTAAGAAGAAACAGAATCATAGAATCATTCTGGTTGGAAGAGACCTTTAAGGTCATCAAGACCAGCTATTAACCTAACACTGCCAGGTCACCACTGAAACATCTCTCTCAGCAACACATCTACACCTCTTTTAAATACTTCCAGGGATGGTGACTCAATCACTTTCCTGGGCAGCCTGTTCCATTGCTTAACAACTCTTTTGGTGAAGAAATATTTCCTAATGGTCAATCTAAACCTCCACTGGTGCAATTTGAGGCCATTTCCTCTTGTTCTATTGCTTGTTACATGGGAGAACATACTGACCCCCACCTCACTACAACCTCCTTTTCATTAGCTGTAGAGAGCGAGGTGATCTTCCCTGAACCTCTTTTTCTCCAGGTTAAACCACCCCAGTTCCCTCAGCTGTTCCTTGTAAGACTTGTTCTCTAGTCCTTTCACCAGCTTCATTGCCTTTCTTTGGACACGCTCCATGTCCTTCTTGTTGCCTCTAACTGCTTTCTCTTCTCTACCACTTGAGTGATCTCAGGGAAACTCATCATCACTTGCTTTGTTATTTTGCATTAGTCCAGTTAAAACTAAAACAAAAGTTAATGCAGTTAATACAGTCTGGATCAGATCCTAATGTGATAATGAGAACTTAATGATACCTCTTCACCCTTTAACCATCTTAATAAATAAATCCCACCCCTTTACAACTAAATTTTTGCCAAAATGGTGTAACCCCTTTTGGGGCTTCAAGCTCTGCAGTACATAGCAGGGCTTCTGCAGCCCTGCAACACATGCAGAATCCCCTCACTGCGACCAAAATGGCTGCACTAAGCCCCAAGTACTGGTGATTCAATGCCACAGCTTCCGCGAGCACAGGAACAGTGAAAGCAGACACACCTTTATCATTCAGGTTTCAAAACACTGTTACATTTTAATTTAAGTGATTATGTGTAACCACACATACAGCCTTCTTTGGGGCAAGTGTGTTGATGTTGTCCAGAAAGATTCATATGATCAAGTAGTTTAGTCTGTTTATTTTAGTTAGGCACCAAAAAGCTCCTGTTTACATTTTAAGATGATGAATTAGTCTATAAACAACTGTGTAGGTCATATGAAATTGATTTTTTTTTAAAGAAGGCTCTGTAAAGCTGGATTTACTATACTTATTTGAATTTGTTAGATCTGAGATTCTGTCAAGATTTTGCATTAGGTGTAACCATATTTTTTAATGAACCTTTTAAACCCCTTAAAGAGAGAGTTTATACAGTAAATGTTTATATACTTTAGAGAGTATAGTGGTCCAGTAGATTAGATCAACACAGCTAAATACAGCTAATTTTATATTTCATTTTCCTCTTCTCCCACTGGTTCAGAGTGTCAGAAACTGTACAGGACAGACTGAATATTGACCAGTCTTTTTTCAGGTATCACACTCTGCAACTGACAGCGGGCTTTTTCACATGCTGGAAGAAATGCCTGAGAAAATAAGTCTTCTGAAGGAAAAGTGTTTTTGTACCATGTGTTCCACCTCTGGTCTGTCTTGCAAAATTACTAGTTCAGAAAAACAAAACCTTGAACCTGCAACAAGAAACCTCATGACTAATTAAGACAAATTCATTAGTAGCACAGGAGTCCCAAGACAGGGCTTCAAAATGACCTAGAATATAAGGGAGTGACATGTGGTCTCTGCCATGCAAGCAGTTTCATTTTGAGAATCCAGGACTCTCTTCTGCAGAACTGGTTGGACATGGCAATCAGCAACCAAAATAAAAACACAACATCAAAATAAACTCCTCATCATTTCTTGGTCGTTGTTCTCCTGAAGGTCCCTCATGCTTTATGAAAAATATAGAAGTACACAAAGTCCTTCAACAGCACAGAGTGCTGCTCCTTTTCAGCATTTCACCACAGTAGAAGGCAGTAAAAATGACATCCCAGGAGGTCAGACTTGAAAGAAGTATTTCTCAAAGGAAGAAACATCATTTCAAGGAAACCCAAAGAAAACAGCCTTTGAAATATCTGATTCTCTTTGTGGATATGTATTTTCAAGAGGTCTATTCCAAAACATGCATTATGCATGGGGGAAGCAAGAGGCAAATAATGTTGCATATAACTCCACTTGCATCAAGACTATGTTGTGGAAAGAAAAATTCAGATTTCTTGACAATCACTTTACACCAGTGTATTATTTTATCTGATTAAGAAAACTGATTGTTAATCAGATTTCAGATAGTAAGATGTGAGTATTTGTGAACCTCCTTCACTGATAATTTTCATTTTTCCCGTGGCTCTCATACTAAACACTATGCATTCTTGTCCAAATAAAGCGTACCTTGGCCTATTGATGCTATGAGAAATATCAGAATAAGGTTCAAGAAGGTACTCCAAAATGCTTTATCTTTAACTCATCTGCTCTTCTCTTAATTTTATCATTACATGGAACTAATTTCTCATTGTGACAAGATGCCTTTTAACCACTTATTTCATGTCATAGTATTCAGGTACCACATACTGAGGCTACAGTTTGACTTATGACACATTGAGTGGCAGTGCCAGCTAAAAGTACCACCAGCTTTTATTGCTTGTTACTACTCCTGCGCCCGAGTGCACAGCTCCCTAAGAAATAAAATTTCAGATACATTGCAACTCTGCCTTCAGTTGAGTATGAAGTGGCATCAGCAGTGCTGCAGACATGAAGATAACTGGCAGTAAAGGTATTAATCAGAAAACATCTATTAAATATTCACATTTATACAGAAAGTATTTATACCATGTCCAGTACAATTAACTTCAGTATGTGCTAGATAGGATAGTTTATACATTACAGGAATAAGAGAGATACATTCTTGTCCTATTTTCCTAACAATTTTTTGGTCTTTTCATTCTACTACACCATGATTTGGCATGGCTTTTTTATCATTCTTTGTTGCAAAGGCTTCATTGTTTCCTTACGTTCATCTTCACCTGTAAAAAGGCTAGTCTGCTTTAAAGATATAGATGTGTTTGCATGAATTAAAGCCAAAGAAAATTCATGACAACAGTCTAGTCTAAACATTTAGAACTCCCTAATGTATGAAGAAGATGACATGAAGGAAAAACATTTTTGCTCAACATATTTATACCAGAAAACTCACACATGAGAGCATTAGAATGTTTGTTAAGAAGCTGGACATACTACAGTAGAGACTATGACCTTTTTTCCCATCTACAAATATTTTTCCAATTGAGGAAAATGCATTTTTAAATGGAATTCACATACCTTCAGTGGAAGGGATGGTTAGAAAAGCTTAGTTAGGGACAGAGAAGAAGTCATAATGACATTCAAGACAACACATTAATTCAAAACCAAGACATTTCTTTGAAGAATGTTTCTTAATCAAATAGCATGTTGCAAAACATTCCTGCAAAAAACCCCCTTCATGGTGATTAACTGACAGCAGTTCTTCTACTGTCATTCAAATGTAGAAGACTTCTTACACATATTTTTTGGAGCATGAAGAGTGTTAAAAGTATTGTTGATGAACTTGTGAACCTGACAAGACCAAAGCAACACCTTTCCAATATTAAGTGCAACTATGCATCTGTTTTAGTTCACAGTAAACTGAAGGACTCTTGAAGGCCAATAAAAATAACATCAGAGAACAGAACTCCAACTATGAGACGCAGAAAATTTGATTTCCAAACTAGTAATAATCTGCTGAGTATTCAAAAGAATACTGTAAGAAAATGAGATTTTCTCAGACAGGTTTACAGCAGAGACATATGAGCTGAAAAAAACATGCCACCAAATTTCAAATTGCTCCTTCAGATTCAGTCTATATGCAACAATTACACCATGCTCATTTCTATGTCAAATCGCATTTAAACAATAAGAATTGAGCTGAATTATAATGCTAAATTCCCAATATTCTTGCTGTAGGCAACTTATGGTCCAAACTAGGATCCAAATTCATAACTCTACAGGTACCTGGAAAAATTTCTTCCCTGAAAGGGTTATCAAGCATTGAAACAGGCTGTTCAGGGAAGTGATTGAGTCATCATCCCTAGAGGTTTTTAAAAGATGTGTAGATGTGGCACTTAGGGACATGGATCAGTGGTAGACTTGGCAGTATTAGGTTTGCAGTTGGACTCAATGATCTTAAAGGTTTTTTCCAACCTAATTGATTCTACGATAATAGTTCAACTCCAAACTTTAAACCACAGTTCTTCAGAAATTTGTGAGTACTTCAGTATCACCTTAATGAAAGCATGCATTATTACCTGCAAATAAAACAGAAGGTGCCATTGGGTGCAAAGCTACTTCCTTGACTTCCTCGGCCTCTAAATCTCTCTATATTTTGTTTGTATAACAGTCCTCTTTTGACAACAGGACTGAGACCCAAATTCTGAGGCTCCTCTCGCATGTTGGCACCTAAGTTCACCATGTTCATTCTTTTTCTTAAAATAAAGGTCACCTTTATAGGTGAGCAGGGAAATTGCATTAAAATCAACAGCTAATTTGCCAGTAAAAATTAAAGATATACACTCCCCTTTTACCATTGGGATGGATGGTTGTTTGGTCTTTGTATATGAGTAGACTCATTAATTCTAAAATAAACAACTCAATTAAGTGTATGAGCATTTAGCTGCTTTCAAGTTTCCAGCCTTCCTGACAAATGGCAGTATATTTGCTTTTTTATTATTATTTTTTTTAAGGGAAATTAAAAGGCAATATTTTGGCTGCGTTTCTCTCACTCAGTTTTAAGGTGGTCACATATGCTTCTCTGAAGCAAAGTATTTTAAATCTCAAATAGTACATTTGTGGGCAGAATAATTTCATTATTAGATTATAAAACAGTACATGAAAGTATTATTGACAAAAACAGCATCTTCTAATGAAGGCTGAACAAGAACAATTTTTGTTTCCCCTTTAAAAATGCTGATGATATTAATTAATAATTTAAAGAGTCAGAGTCTTATTACACTGATTTAATTAACAGAACTGATGATACAGTGAGATTAAAACATTAATATATTTTTACACACACACACACACAAAAATTAATTCCTCAGTAATTCAAGGGGTTCTATGCTTTCCAGGTTCATCAATGCATTTTTATGACTTTTTTCAGAATCAAAGTGATACACAATTTAAAAAAAAAAAAAGGCATTGATAAAATTAATGTAGTACTATGTTTTAGGTTTATATCCCCAAATACAAACAGAAAGATCAGCAGCCAGCAAAGTGAAATATAAACAAGAAATAGCAACACTGTTCTGGCTCTGCAGAACCTTCAAAATATAGATTTTTTAATTATTTTTTTTTTAATGAGAAAATGGTCCCAGGAGTTAGCACAATCTTTTGACTCATTCCGTTGTCCACTTTAACATAGAAGGAGTTCTTTTCTTTTATACTATGACAAAAGCAGAAAAGGAATGCAAACTAGAAACTACAGAGCTGTGACTTTTTTTCCAGTTGCATGAAATATCTACACTTTTGAAGCAGAATGGCTGAAAAATGTAGAGTTCCCTTACAACATTACTGATTTCTACAGCTGGTGCTTGTAATAATGAAATAATAATGAAATAATTTATGCAGGCATCCTTGGAATCCTTCTCATCCTTGGAGAAGAGAAGGCTGAGAGGGGACGTGATCAATATTTATAAGTATCTGAAGGACGGGTGTCAGGAAGATGGGGCCAGACTCTTCTCAGTGGTGCCCAATGACAGGATGAGAGGTAATGGCACAAACTGGAACACAGGAAGTTGTACCTCAACATGAGGAGAAACTTTTTTACTGGAAGGGTGACAGAGCACTGGCACAGGCTGCCCAGAGAGGTTGTGGAATCTCCTTCTCTGGAGACTTTCAAAACCTGTCTGGACTTGTTTCTGTGTGGCCTGCCCTAGGTGAACCTTGCCTTGGCAGGGGGGTTGGACTAGATGGTCTCCAGAGGTCCCTTCCAACCCCTACCATTCTGTGATTCTGTGAACCATAATTAATAGTTACTTTCACTGGGACTAAGTCCCGCATTACAACTTATGAAAATTATACCGTACTTCTACAACCAAAGTTCCCAGCAGCCTTAACGAGTATGAGATACTTACACACTTCCTGTGGTGGAGCTACTGTCCGTGAGGAAGGAGCCATTGGTCCTTTCCATCTGTGCGAGCCTGAAAGGCAGGGAAAGACCATGACTTTTATAGAACATGCTGCACAATTTAGAGGCAGCAAGAAGATTAATTCTACTTAAAAACAGCTCAGATATGGCAATCTTGGGATACATGAATAGGAATAAACCCCTAGATTTTGTGAACAAAAACCTAT
Source organism: Eurystomus gularis (assembly GCA_013400335.1). Taxonomy (NCBI): domain Eukaryota; kingdom Metazoa; phylum Chordata; class Aves; order Coraciiformes; family Coraciidae; genus Eurystomus; species Eurystomus gularis. Next base: position 76,739 of record VZZY01021897.1, read on the forward strand.
AATCCAGAGGGCTTTTATGAGAAACTTGTGCTATGATTAAATAATTCTACTTGCCAAACAACAAAGAACAAGTATATTTTCTATCTCCAGTGTAATTATCATTAGCATCACCACAACTGTCATGGTAAAATTAGTTAAAGAGATGTTTTCACAGATGGTTTTCTTTTTGAATTGTATAAAGCTGGACTAACAAAAGAAGATGAATACTTTTTAAATATAGCACATGCAACATCTAAAATTATGCTTGGCAAACAACATCACACTGTGGACAGACAAGTCCTGGAAAACAACACAAAGACCAGTTTAATTACAGGGAGTCATTGCCTACAGTTCCTTGTTTTGGAAGGAAAGGATTAGATTATTATACTTATATATAGGGTAATACAGCTCTTTAAGACTGCAGCAGAAACTTTCTGTCTATTCAAGTTTTTAGGAAAGATATACGTTCTGTACATAAGACATCTAGTCCATCTAGTCATGGTTTTAAACTGAAAGAGGGTAGACTTAAATAAGGTATTAGAAGAAATTCTTTGCTGTGAAGGTGGTGAGACACTGGAACAGGTTGCTCAGAGAAGTTGTGGATATTGTCTCCTTGGGAATGTTCAAAGCAAGGTTGGATGGGGCTTTGAGCAACCTGGTCTAGTGGGATGTGTCCCTTGCCCATGGCAGGGGGATTGGAACATTCCATGCTGTGCACATATATTGGACTGCACCAAATACAGCTATTTCCTTTACTAATAAAGATACCTTGATTTCATGCATATTTTTGAAAATGTGTTAGAGAATCATAACATCATTTCGGTTGGAAGAGACCTTTAAGATCATCAACTCCAGCCATTAACCCAGCACTGCCAGGTCACCACTAAACGATGTCCCTAAGCACTACATCTGTGAATGCATTACTGTTACGCAATATGGTGCTATCTTTTTGAAAGCAGCGTGCAAGGCCCTAAAGAAATGGGAACTCTGATGTCTTCCTTTTGCATGGAGCAAGCTTGCCCATCTGTACATTTGTTATTACGCCTCAGGGTTGAAGGAGGATAAAGAAAAGCACACACAGAATGAAGCTGTCTTCCTTATCTTGTCCCACCATGGCTGGGGTGGGACCTTGTGCTCCAACACCTCCCCTGAAGGGAAGGGCAAGCTCCTAAGTGACTAGAGACATTCAGATCATCTCTACTCTGGCGCACCTCAAACAGATCTAGTGCACGGTGAGTAATATGCTTACAAATCACCTTTGTAATGCTGCTTAGCTTAGCATCTTTATTAATTTTCAGAACTAATCTTCATAATTTCTTTGCCATACAGGGAAGTTGTACAAAACCCAGTATTTTTCGGAGAGGAGAGCCTGCCTTGTATCTCTTAGCGAGTAATAGGATCTCTCCTGATCCTTAATGTGAGTCTAGAGTTTGAGCTTTATCTGGACACAAAAAGCCTGTGTTGTGGCACCACAGGCTGAAAAGAGGACATAGGGAGACAGAAAATTCCCGCATCTTTCTAGAGAAGTCTCATTTATTTGCTCCATGGGTTTTAATTTGTTATAGCATGACCTAAGTTATAGATTCGAAGATATGTTGGGTGATTTAAGTGAATGACATATTCTAACTAATCAAAAAGCACTACAATTTTGCCTCTGAGAATGTACTATGCTACTAATGAAGGATGAAAATATTCATTGTTGGGAGGAAAAAAAAAAACAAACTTGAAGCTGACAGTAGGTAGCCCTTCAGCATTATTTTCTGCCCTATTTTTCCCTTGTTGCAAAGATCATGTGTTGGGTATCCTAGGCATTTAAGAAACTGCTTTGAAGCTTTCTTACGGGGCCCATAAATAAGAATTCAATTAACTTAAACATGAGCTCACAAAATCCTGTCAGTTCCCCCAGTAATATGGACTAATTTCTTTGTTGCCAAAAGTTAGGTGGTGTTACCTATTTTTGAGAGGGTACCTCTGCTTAGTGCTTAAATGCCACCAGCTCTGAATGTACAAGAGAGAGTTCAACGAAACACAGAAGCATTGAGATGGACTTAGCAAAACAGACATTTTATCATGAAGGGACTAGGGTGACCCCATAAAAGCCAGGACACAAAACACCTGTCATTATTATACGCTCTGCTAAAAGTCAATGGTAATGGATAGTATCAACCTATCACAGAAGAAAACGAAACCCTGGATCTAAAATCCTGCAGGGAAAAATTATATATCCAACAAGTTCAGTTTATTTTAAAGGTTAAAAATTAAGAAACAAAAGGAAAACAGCACATTTCAGAAATTACACACAGTAATTTTGCAACAGTTTCCATTCTGTATGACATGATAGATTTCATGCATCTGTTTTATATTTAACATGACTACATTCAGAAGCTAATTTAAAAACATTTTACTTACTTCTGAGTATAGAGAATTATATCTTTTTAATAAATCATATCCAACCAGTAGAGTATATTAAAACCTGCAGGAATCAATCACAAAATGCAGTGTACTGGTGAGAAACTGTGCCTCTCTTACCTAGTAGCATATTGCTCTATCCTGGAGTGTGTGTCATCATGGAACAGCTGTGGAGACTGGGAAGGACTAGTTTAAAAAAACACAAAAAATTAGTGGTGTCTAAAGCAATTAATGATATCAACAGCATTATTTTTAATGTAAGTTAGACTGCTGACAAATATATAAATTCACAATACTGCCGAGGGGGTTACTGCTTTGGGTCAGCCATGCCCGATAGCTCATGCACATCAGATTAGTTGCAACCAATCTAAGCGAAAACAACCAGTATACTAAGCTTCCCAGGGAAGGGGGTTCTGCATACTCACTCATATTGCTCTGGCCACATACTGATGAGAGTGATAGGACTGTATAAAAGAAAAAAAAAAAAAAAAAGGAAAAAAAGAGAGAAAGAAAGAAAGAAAGAAAGGATGAAACAAAAACTTTAGCGCCATTTAGGCAAGAGAAAGCTGGAGAAACACCATATATTTTAACCAGCAACCCACCTAGATTATTTGAATCAGCAACAATTGATGTAGAAAAGAGACAGCAACAGACACTGTTGTGTATCATGGAGAGACAGGAGACCGACTTACATAGATCATTTTGTTAAATAAAAATCAATTCTTAAAAAAATACCAAATCAGTGCTATTGATTGAACTGCAGTTTGTAAACCGTAATCAGGTCATTTAAATTCTGCTTGGGTACCGGAGCCTTCATTTTAAACAAACTAGGAAATATATTTAGAAAAAAAAAAAAAAAAAAAAGGAGGGGAAAAAAAAAACCACCAGCGACAACAAAAAACCCATCATAAGTCAAAGTTATCAATCCCTATTTTCCTTCTGCATAAAAATAATCACGTAAATACATCCTGTATTACATTCTGACACTTGGGTAACTATTCAGGACTTTTTTTTTTTTTTTTAATGTAAAGTAATGTATTACTGAGTTTTGCCACCTGCAGGGAAAAGAACCAATACTAACAGTTTCCTCAGCATGATGCTGGCAATTTATCTGTATATTTCCCACATGACTGGACCAAGAGACTTTTATCCTGACCTGTGATTACAGTTTTGACATTCCAATTTCTGGCACCATTGACAAACTTTCATTACATCAAAGCAGCTTTGCTTTCCTGTGTTGGTGGCAGCTGAAAACTGCTCCAGTGAGTAACATTTTAACACCTGAATATGTGCTGCTTCCTTAGAAGCCAGGCCATCAATAATGCCAGTTTTCAGATTACTTCCTCCTGTTTCTTAAACCAATAACAGACAGGTTTTTTTGCTTATTGTAAATAAAATGCACAGTCCCCTGGTCATGCAAACAGAGCATGGACACTGGCACCGGGCTGCTGCATGCAAGCAGAGCCTACACGTTGAAGCTTCACATTCGCTGTGGCTGGCTGAGCTGTGTTCAGCGGATGGAGACTCCAGGATGTCAAAGAGAGTCAATCCATGAAACTACTTCTAGGGCCCTGTCAACACATCTTAATTTTGCTGTTTTTTAAAGAGTGTCCTTTGTTGACAACTACCAAATAAGTAAACAAAGTGGAGTATTTCTGCCAGTACCATTAGTAATACTGTGGAGACACTGAGAGCGCTCTTTTATTAGGCTACCTATATTTCTGAAGCCTCTAGAAACATAATTAGCTCAGAGATTTTTAACTCCAGGGACTTTGACGTGACCAAATAAGCAGTGCAGTTCGAAAAGCCCAGTCTCCCCAAAGCTATAAAACTGTTCTTCATAAAACAGCCATTCATCCCTCTACAATATTACCTGCTAAAGTCTCTGGCTTTTTGACAAAATTCAAGTATAAAATATGTTACTTTTTCAAAAACAGGCAAGATCTGCAAATAATGTGAAACAATTAATAAAAAACAATACAGCACAAAGCATTACAACTGCTATTGATTATTTATCAAGTTTCACTTTTTTGTTTTTAATGGAATAAGCCAGTGACCCCAAGAGCAATTAGTCTATAATCAAGCTTACGTCTCCAGGTTGTCACCCTCCAATACTGTTTGCACAGGTAGGTAGCCAAGTCGGGGATGCTTTGCAAAATACTTCTTTGAACGGAACTTATTCTTCAGCACCTTTGTGAAGTCCCGTACATCTTCCCCAGATGTTGTCTTAAAAAGTTAAAACAAATTAAATTGAACATTGCTAAATAGCATTGAGATAATAGTGCTACTACTGTCCTGAAAAAGGATACGAGGAAGAACTTCAAAATGTTAATGTTGTTAAAATTACCTTTTTAATGTTCTGAAATATGTACAATAATAACGCATGCACAAATTCTCTTCTACCAGAAAAAACAGTGAGGCTTCAAATTCCCAGCAGTAAATGCGTTTGACTTACCTAATGCTTTATAAATTAGAGAAAAACTGAAACAGGTTCAAGTCTTAAACTAAACATTTATAATCATTCTTAAAAACCACAAAATTTAAATTTTTCAGAGAAATAAAAAAGGCAAATACAAGGACGGATACAAGGGGATAGTCAGTCATTGAAAGCAATCTTGAAAGCATATTTTAATATATATAGCTTGTGTCTCACCCTACAGAGAGAAAAACCTTGCAATGGCTCCGCTGAAAAAATACAGGTAACAGTAATGGCTTTGTTTAAAAAAAGCCCACTGTATTCACACAGTGCCGCAAAATACTCACTGCCTCCCATTCTATGCCTAAACTGGAAAACTTTGTCATGGGATGGGAGCACTACATGCTAAACCATTCTCCACTGCAATGGCCAAGTTCTTCATGAGCATTTTCTCAAGTTACCAAATTTCTTCTTACAGGATCTGCCACTATCTGTAACATTCCAGAGTAAAAAAAAACCCACAGATGAAGTGACAGCCATTGTACAGGCACTGTTCAAAAGCACAGTCAGAAGTAGGACTCATGAGAACAATTGGTGCCTGAAGTAACAAACTCACAGACTGATTCAGTCACCTTTTTACTACTGCAGGATAAGACCAGTATAAAAATTAGCCACAAGATTCTTCAGGTCTAAGTTTCCAAGTTACAATCAACAATTCCCCACTACCCCTCACCAACTGCTTTTTTACTGGTCCTCACTGATGCCGTCTTTTCCAAAAGTGATTGCTCAGCCCCATTCCTCATCCCCACATAAAATTAATTGTGTTCTTTAGAACAGTAATAAAATTGATGCAACTGCTTTTAAAATTCAGTTTAACCAGAAACAATCACAGCAATAACAGCAGCACTGCTTTGGTAATGCTATCCAGTTAACTACTGCTACAAAAGCAGGAATACAGGCAAAACATGCAGGCATAAAATACAAGGTGAAAATGGCAATAAAAAGACCTTCTGGAAGAAACAATAGCATATGGTACACCTTTAAAGTATATGTACCAACAGAATGTACTGAGTACTTAAAAACAATGGTCCCCATCACATGTAGCAGTTACTATTAAGCATTTTCTTTTGCAACTGCAGTAAAGAAAAACTGTCCATTCACCTCCTGCATTAGCTGAAGATTTGCAAGGGCTTCTATAGACTTCTAGCCCAACACTGTAACAAGCTATAGATTATATTTCTTTGCTCTCTGCTTTGGGAGAAGCCTATTAACATAAAAGGATGCCAAAGTGGATGGATATCCATAGCAAAAACAGTGAAAGACTTTTCAGTTTTGTAATCTTTTTCATTACAAGGAGGCCCAGAAGCAGTCAAGCAAACTATTCTCTGATTTTATTCTTTATTGTCAAAACATAACAATACTTCCCTAATCACCGATGTATTTTACTGTATGTATAATATATGCAGATACAAACTCTATAATGCAGATTAGATGAAAATAAAAATTGTAGATAATCAAACAGATATTGGTCAGAGTTTCTCACATGTAGCTTCAACAAGTAACAACAAACTGAGCAAATGTGGGATTAAGTGGTGTTTGAACCCTCAGATTTTAATACAAATAAATCCATGGAGGGCTCACAAAATCATTCTCAGAAAGCATCTGCTCTAAACACTGCATCATTCAAACAAGGAATGTGAGGCAGCCCAAAGGCCTGCTTGTTCTCACGCAACAGTAACTCCAGCAGATGGAACTCTGTCCCAGGTCCAGGGCATAAAAGTTTTAGTACCTACACATTGCAGAAGTAAATGTCTACTGAGCTGCCAAACTTTTCCTCTGGCATATTCTTTATCTGGTATGACAGCCCAGCCCAAGTCCTTGGAAAGACTAACCACTGACTGAGGGCAGTAAACGCTAACCTGTGAAAACTGAGCAGATTTGGAAGAACCATTTTAATTTATATACAACTAAAATGCAACTCTTAGAAGTATTTCTTCTGTGTTTTTTGCATATAACTAGACTACACAATCCAATCCAAAATCATGCCAGGAGAGATGCATCATAACATTTTACTTTTGAAATAGAATAGCCAGGCACTGTTGTGTAGAATCTACCTCCTAAATTAAAACCAGCAGGTAGCTTGTACAGTTCCCTACATCATGACATCTTGACTATTTCCACACAAGTCAATAGCACAAATACCACTGCAGCTACAGAACTACTTAAAAAGCAAAGCAAAAAAAATCCTTTCCTTCACTGAAAATTTCAGCCAAAACACCACACTTTTAAACTCCATTTAAAATCTCAGCTCTTAGAACAAGACAAAGCTCAGGAAGGAATAAGTAAGATCCACGGCTGGCACACATAACTAACTAAAAAACTATCTGTAGTAGAAGGTCTCAAGGAGAAAATCTGTAACAACTGATAAAGTTGTTATCTGCTGGCATCAGCAGTCTTCAATATACCAGCCAGGCATAAATAGTCGTAAGTCACAAACTAAAACCACATAAAATTCCTTGTAAACCAACACAAATTTAAAAACTGGGATTTACATGGAAAGCAGTGGAAAAAAATAAATATGCTAAGACATGGTTTTCATATGTAGGCTAATAAAACAGTTGGTATATATGTTTAATATGTTAGTAATAGAACAAGTCTTTGCTGGGAAAACATACTACCAAGAATGTAATAAATCAGCTGGAGAACTCTAAATTAAATAATATATAATATAAAATCTATAACAAATAAATAAATATATGCAACATATAACATATGAATAAATAATATATAATACTTACAATATATGCATACTTTTATATTTGTCTCATTATTCTCTTTTTTCAAAGAAAAAATAATAAAGTCATAATGAAAGCCCAAACAATTTTCCATTCCTTTCACTGCACCTACCTATGTAAAAGGACTAGTCTGCACCTAAGTCACCATTCTGTTAATTGCATTTCTTATACTATGTCTAACACAAAACCAAAGAGCTATTCTAAAATACACAGAGAAGCTGATTTCCAGAAGAGATGTGAACCTCACTGATGAATGCTGTCATTCCTTAAAACCCCAGCCAACATTCATGGGTTATGGGGAAGCTGGAGAGAAATGTACACAGACATCCAACACACACAACAATCAAGCAAGTTCCAAGAAAATGTATTTTGTATAATAAGACATGCTCAGCGATGTAAAATTTACAGTATAAAATAACATCTATGTTGTCCAAAAGCACTTTAGCTTATTCTTCAACAGAAGCCCTATAGTAAAGATATATAAAATTAATACCATTTGATACTCTTCAAATGCTTTCATAAATTTTAAGGATTGTAGCTTTTTATAAAAACAAACAAACAAACAATACTTTTTTACATCTTCATACTTTTATTTCTTGCCATTTTATTTATCTGTAACATTTGGTGGTATCTGTTCCATTAGCCTGACTGTTTTGATGGAAAACAAAATTTTTAGACCTATTTATGGTAACAGCTACAATACGTGCAGGTATGATGAACGTCTGCGCTCGACCGTGACATAGCTACATCTTAATGCAGCTGTCAATGATGTAGCACTGAGAGGCTGGGAAACTCCCCAGTGTGGGATGCTGGGTAAAGAAACGTATACTTCATTCCTCTAATTATTTTTTTAAAAATTGACACTTAAGAATGCAGTTCACAAATAACTTAAACACATGTTTAAGTGCATACTTTCATTCCCAGTTAACAAAGAACCTACATTTTCAAAAAGCATCTCACATCCCTTGGTAGAGGCATGAGATAAGATACCACAAAAATTAGGTTATTAAAGGTATACTAACTGTATTTATGGCTGTCACTGCCACATCCGTGATGTTTGCACTGTGTAACATTGTGAAGATTACCCTTCTGTGAAATAAAATTGTAATTTTATGAGTAACTAACTTACCTCAGAATTTAACAAAGTTGCAAAAGGGTAGCAGATCCCACAATCCAGCTATCTGAGCAACTGTAGGAGTGAGACCTCAAGGAAAGCACATTGTCCAGCTGCTAGATATCAAAGACCATCCTGACCAGATAGCTACGCTTCTCAAGGCAAAGAGTAGTCCCTGAACTTCACAGCTGGAAGCAACATTCTGCATGTGAAATAGCTAAATTCAACCCATTTTGTTACTTCCCGTCTTGTTGCTTGCTTTCATCTTCCCCACAGAACTATCCCATTTTGATAACAGTGAAGTGTCATGCTCAGTACGTTGATAAGCATGTCAAGATGAATCCATTAACTTACTTATGTCAGTCTATTGCTTATAAAACACTGAGGCTGCTTAATGTTCGTGAATGTATCTGTCTTCTCTGGATGTCAGTAGCAATTAAATTTTTGTATGACTTACTTAGAGAAGAACTCTTAACAGACACTATTGCAGATAAGCATTATTGTGCCTGGAAAAAAAATTCAGTCTAGGGTGAACTATCATTTATCCAATAACTTCTGACATCTTGCCTATCATGTTCTTAGCTCTTTCAGGGAAACAAAATTCTGGTCATCTTGAAGATGAAGAGGCTAACCTTTGCTGCCATCATATTGTATAGAAAGGCTGCAAAAAAAAAAAACCAGTTCCCAAAATAAGGAGCTGTACCAGGTGAGAATAGTGGCATAGAACTATAAAAATCAATTATATGTTCATTGAGGTCAAGAAGACTACTTGAAATGAGAAAATTTTCAGAACTGCTGATCTGATATTTGTACATTACCTCAGGAAAGTTTTAAGGTTTAACTGTGTCATATAGGAGTTGCAAGGTCGAAATGGTTTGGGGAAAGAAAACTGATGCAGTAACTATTTCCATCTGAAATGTAAAGGATCCATTGGTACAGAAAGCTACATGAACACAAATACCACTACAGAGAGAATTTCCATTCCAAAAAAGCTAAGAATGAATAATGTAGGTACTTGTGTAAGCGTATTCCCGAATTAGATGCTAGGAAAATCTTACAAAACTTTTACAAATCTCTGTTTAAAATCCTACATTAACTATCCTATTTCTCCATCTTTTCAGAGAAAGACTATTTAAAGGTGAAAAAATAACTACAATGACTTTGCGTTTCTACTTCTTAGCCAGTAATGTCTTCGGTTCCTTATCCTACACACCTATAAATCTGAATAAAAGAAAAAAGACGTATCAAAAAACCCTAAATTGTAAAGTAGGATGTACACTAAATGGCATTACAGATTAGGATGTAAAAGCTACACAACTATCTGGTGTAAATCGCCCTATTCTGAAATTATGAAGTAATTCTCACCTGAAGTAAATATTGTGAAACAAACTAAAACAGAGAATTGCAAATTTCATTTTAAAAACAGATTCCTTAAGCTATTCTCCAAATTATTTTAAATGTAAGTAGAAGTAACTGAGCTTTTGAAAATTCCCTTTGTACCGTGGCCTGAACTGCTCACCTGAAGACAAGTAAAAGGTCTTCCCTGTGACTAAGCTCCAGTTCTAAATGTCAGCTTTATTAACCAGGGAAGCAATTTTTCCCTAATAACTGTGACTATTCTTGATATTAATGTATTAATATACATTAACAGTAAGAAAGAGAAGCTAGATTTTATTAATGCAGTTTCATGAGTACATGTATTTGTACTGTGCTCTGCAACACCGGTGACAAAAGTAACATTTTAACAGCACCAGTCTTTGAATTTAGTTGAAAAGGTAGAGTAGATGCACTCTTCCTGTTCAGGCTATTTGCACCATAATATAATGGATTCTAAGGTACTATTCATTGGCCTTTTGTACCTTCTTTTTATTGGTGGTTTTTTTGTTGTTGTTTGGTTTGTTGTTTTGTTTTTTTTTCCCCCAGAGCCAGCTCTATGCTTTTTTCAGGCATTATGCCATTTAAACATATAAGCTATTCTACTAACTTACCTCACAGAATTGCAATTCTGGACTATTATATTGCATTAAATGAGTTCAATATGTAGAGATTTAGCAAAAAATTAGTACACCGACCATAGCACATTCTTACAAAAAGTAATAATTAATAACATTGGATCCTTTTTGTGAAACCAATTCTTTATTCCTGGCCTAATTCAGATGAGATCAGTTAAAATGTATTGCATGTAGATACTGATTATGGAAGTCAAAGAGGCATAGAAGAATTCTGTCCATATAATGAGTCATTTCTTTTTACAGAAATGGAGCTAGGAGAGCGTGCTTACAGCAGGGCCCCCAAAAAATCCATCTCCCATATTCAGCTTCCAAACTAATGACTGTCAGTGCTGGACCTCTAATTTTATGTCACCTAAATTACATGCTACATCTTTTATTCTGCTCTACTTCAAATTGCCCAAATTTCCTTCCTTTACCTCCCATACACTTGCCTGCCTTCACTCATTTTAATCAAGAATGTCATCATATTTCCCTTATTATCCCAGAGTGGATTCATTGCATTCCTCCCATATTTCATGGAAGAAGATACTTTTGCCTTAAGTTACCTTATTTTGCACTTAATATTGCTTTAAAATGAAATTCTTTTGGCAGTGGTAACAGAAATCTTCATTATAATACAAGCTGTCTCTATTCCCAGGGACAGTGGGGATTCCAGCCATTTCCAGAATATGTTTTTCTGTATTACAGTCTTTACTTGTAATATCTCACAGTTACATAATATAAACATGTTTAACAAGAAATGAAAATTTATCTCAGATACCAAATCTGTTGCTTCAAACAAAACCTGGAAGTCATCAGAAATATACAATCCTGTTCTAAGGACAGTACCATACCTTGTATCAGATGTAATCTGTATTTTACTAATGCAACAGGAAGGATGTCTTATTCTATGGACCAGCAGCATTATCTATTTGGATATAACTTATACCTTTATTTCTGACTTTTCTGTGTATTATAGGCATTAACAAAGAACATTTCTGTTTCATGACCATGATATAAACTAAAACTGAGATTTGAGAGAACATGCTGCACCTGGGGAAATTCTGAGTGGAGTCTAGAAGAAAGTATTTTACAATGAGAACAATTAAGCATTGGAATAGTCTCCCAAGGGAAGTGGTGAGTTCCCCAGCATTAGACAGTTTCAAGATTCATCTTGACAGGGGCTGGCCCATCTCACTTAAACTACACTTCAGGTTGCACTAGATGATCCTTGAGGTCCCTTCCAACCTGGCATTCTATGAAGCTATGAATTTATGATGAAACAAAAAAAAGTGTATCTAAGAAAAATACATCTCAAATTGTTTGGCCAAGGAGGCAAGTACGCAATCAGTATCATTGTATTGTTAATGATGTGCAGTAAAGAAAAATAAACACTGTAGACCTCCAGATCCTGAAGGTTAGTCATGTGAGTATGAGGAAAACTGGGCCTATGTCATACCACAAACTTGACCACAAAATGACCTCTGAAAGAAGGAGGCAGAAACAGAAAACCGGTGACAGAATATAATAAACATTAGAACTGACTGAAAACCAACAAATCTACTCCAAAAAATTTCTTCAGAATGTAGCCTGGCATGCGAATTTATCAATCAAATCCTAAAATTGTTATAGAATTAATGAAAGTAAATTAATAGAACTCATGATTTCTTCTGATTATAATGAAGCAACAACACCACTTAATAGAATTTAAGACACACTGGATGAAAAAGAGAGCAAACACTGGTAATAAGCGCAACTATTACAGCAAAAGACAGTCAAATAACTCAGTGAGTTTTTGCTAATAAAAGAACCCACAGAACTTTGTAACGCTATTGGAAATTAGCCCCTTTTCATCAGCTCTAGTTACATTCTGGTCTGAATTTGTTTTTCTGAGCATACAGACCTTTTCATCACTCTTGTTTAAATTACATACCAATTATGCTATTAATTTATTTTGGAAGGAGATAAAATTCTTAAGAATGTAAACAATTATCAGATTTTTTTTAAAAAGTGAAAGTGGTATTTGTATGAAGTTATCCACTTAAGAAATCTCCTAGAAACTGCCTTAGAAAAATTATGCTTGAAATCTCATTAGGAAAATATACTGTTGTAACCTTAATTTTTGTTAGCTATTGCATGCAAACCTCTCACACCATTTTTGGTTAGAAACTATCAATTCTGTTTATTTTTCTTCCAGCTACACACCAATTTTTAAATATTCCAGTAAGCATTAATTACTCAGCAGAATGAAATACAGTAATTCCAACTATGTTTTCTTGAAGCAAGCAAAATATTGGACGTGAAAGCAAAGATCACACACCTTTAAAAACACTGAAGTGCATGACTAGAATATGAAATATTATTTACTATGGTATATCAATAGTAAAGTGAGTCCCTTTCCTCTGACATGTTCTCACACTTATAGTGTTTGTGCACATGCAAGTATACAAGTACTGCAATTATATTGAATATTTCAGCTTTGTTTTTACAAAATAAAAGTGAAGTTCAAGTTATATCAGCAGTAGATGCTTATACCCATTTCTACAGAATCCAAACACCATCCACATAAAATGAGAAGCACTACCAAAGTCCCTGATTACTTTCAAAGACAAAAGCAGAAAGACAGGTCCTACTAAACATATGAAAAAGAAATCCTGGCAGAATATCTAGGTGACAAAAGACTAAGAAAAATTTTAGACCTCAAATAATGCGAAACCAATCCCTTAGGAACAGTCAGTAAATTGGTACTTACTGGTATACAATACTCCACCATTGGATAATGTAATTTATGCCCCTTTGCTGTACGGCCAGAAAAGAAACAGCTCTGACAGACATCATAGTTGAAATGTTTTAAGCTCCGGTACCTATGAGGACATTAAACAAAGTGATTAGAGCTTTCTAAGTTTAGTTATAATATTTACTTATTACTCAGCCTCATGAAGCAAACTATTCTCTGAAATCTGGTTTTCAGCAGCAGCAACACAAGGACATGGTGAACTTGTTGGGATTATCTTAGGAGCACCTTGAAGTGTGCAGATGTGTGTGACCAGGACATGGAACAGCCAGCGCTCATCACCGCGGCAGACCCAGGGGCACCAGTGCCACTGTAGCAGCTGTATGGGACACAGGAAACCCACAGCCCTCTTAGCCCACTTCACGCATCCTTTCTACACTACACAGGTCACCTCATCAAGTATTTAAAAGCAATTCCTGCCTCTTATAGTTATACAGAGACCCAATCATCTGATGCCCAAGTTGCTTGGAAGCAGAAAACTCCTACAGGCATCATCTTCGTAGACAGAGTGTGAAGAGTTTATAATTTTAAAGTTCTAACTGACTTAAACTATATTGCTTTAGTTTTTCTTTTCCTTTCTTTAGCATTCAGGTGGTATCTCAGGAAAAACATTTATAAACCAGATTGGTTTATTTTTATGTTTTCACATTTACCAGTTAGCTTAAAAGTTTGTACATCATTTTAATGCTCAGAAATTCTAAACACATTTTATAAAACAAAACTCCTGAGAATTCATGGATTATAAATATAATATAAAATTTAAGTTTAAAAATTACACTGATTTATTTACTTCTGGTCTTTTATTCTTTTTTTTTTTTTTTAAAGAGCATATATAAACAAGGTAACAAACTTATATGGCATTTCTTGTGTTAAATGGAGCCACCAGGAGCCCTGTTTTTTTTTCTTTTTTAACTAGAGCCCAACAAAGCAACAATTAACTCCACCCACTGCTTTTTTTAGTATGGTTGTTCTGGCTGGATGAGGTTATATCATTTGCATGAAACTAAAACGAACTAACTGAACTAAATTGAATAGCTGTTGAATAGTTGAAGTTTAAATTAAATTGCTTCCAGAGAGTAGTTTTCAGTACCAATCCACATTTTTGCCCTGCTGAGTTTTATGTTTTGTTTTACAGAGGATGCTGCAACTCCTTATAACCTTTACTCAGAGCCTGCATATTAAATGGCCACATCTACCTTCTGCTAAGATGCTAGATGCTTTTGCTGTTGCAGATCTCTAAATTCATTGTAGAAATTATTTAGAATGAGCCATTACTTTGTCTCCCTTTCTCTTCTATTTCTATGCCCTCTTTCTCCACACAAATATTTCAGTATAGATATTAGGCATCAAAAAGATATCTGAGCTTGGTCTTTTTCACCCTGTGCTCCCTTAAGCATTAATTAAGAAAAATAGGAACATTTAGAGGAACTTCATCTCCTCTTGAGACAGGCAACAAAGTCTGATCAGCTTAATTACTTTTGGAAGTACTCATGTATCTAAATTTATAGTGAAAGGAGAGAGTTGCTAGCTCAATCTTCTAAGACTGACTAAAGCCAGCATGCCTAAAGCTAGTGAGATGAATCTGACCTCAGGATTCATATTATCATTCTTTAAAACAACAGAAAGAAGGAGAAACAGAAAAATTATTCATCTGCCTAGATACCTAAAGAAAAGTCTTAGACTCTCTTACAAGAAAGACTGCTTTATATTGTTCCTAAATAATACACTTGACTTTATAACCACAGCAGATTTTAAATTCAAGTTACATTTAGCTCTATTATCTATGTTTCTTGGTTGGTTTTTGTTTGGAGTTATTTGGGTGTTTTGTTTTTGGGTTTTTTTTAAATAATTTTATACACTGGAGCAATCAATTCACAAATGCATGGTGGTTGTAACAGTACTCACTAAGAGTACCAACTATTTCATGCCCCATGATGATAAAGCACAGTAAAATTATACACTTTAGGAGAATAACATGGGGAATATCCCTGGTGTCATTTCTATTTCTTGTAAAATTCAGGGCTTCCTTTGAGCAGATGAAAGTTAGATCACATTTGATGATTTAGGCAGGAACTGTGCAAGTCTCATCACAGTAACGTATGAATGTTTGTGCTAAGGAAGGAAAGATTTCTGTGAAAGGGTGTTTAATAGCATGAGTTAGTTTCCCAAGCTCTCCCAAGGACAGCAGACAGGCAGCCCACATTTTCACTCAATGAGAGCCCACCCTGCATACCTGCCAGACATAGGACCATAGGGTATCTAACAGCAGTATTGCAGAAGACAGAAATGCATGGCTCAGGCCACACTGTGGCCTCACCACATAGGGCAGATCCCACCTTTAAAGCAGGAAAATGGTGGGAAACCAAACAGAAAGAATTGTACTTGTTGGAAGACTTAAAAGTGTGGATATTTTCAGAGAAACCTTGCACCCAACTTTCCTCCTCTTACCTAAAGCCAACAATTGGACACTCTTTGCAGATGTTGCATTTGGCCTGGTGTTTTGCCGTTTCTGCAGCTGCCACACGGTGAAGCACTGGTAGCCATACCATAGACTGTGGCTCTAAGCGCATCCAGTCTATGAATTGCTTTACAGTTATTTCTGGCTTGTTATGATTCTGTGGAGAGAAAAAAAAAAATCCAAATTAAAAAACCCAACAACACACGCAAGCAGATTTTCCTTATAATTCAATGTGAAAAAACCCATAACCTGTGTCAGTCCTTTCCATGCCAGGTTAATGTAAAGTCAGCTACAAGATACAAGAAAAAACCATGATTAAAGTGCACATGAAGAAAAAAAGTTAGTCAGAATATAGAAGACTAAACAGTTGTGATAAAGTAAACAGATAGCAATAAATACCACAGTATAGTAAAGGAGTAACGCAGTCCATAGTAAAGCCATCTTTGAACTGAAAAGACTTGAGGAATAAGTAAGGGACCAAGAAAAGGAAGCATCTTCAGCAGTTCAGACACACAAAAGAAATGATTATGTTTTGAGTTAAGATTGATATCAGACCGCTAAAAGTCAGTAGTGAATGTTTACTAATTCCCAAGAGATTCATACAATTTTTAAAATTGTATTCTCAGCCAGGGGTATTCTTTTGAGTTAGCATATTAAACACACAAATAATGTGTAAATAAATAATGAGAGAGAAATCTGCCACTTACTAGCAATCATTGCAAGAATAGAGCAAAGTTAAAGTATTAGCATGATTGTTTTAAGAAGCAAATAAACGTGATTCCACGTTCTGTAAGTTGTAACCACCAGAGGAACCTAGCTGTCAAGGTATTATATGAATCAAGTTTGTCAGCAATAAGAACAGAGGTTATCTTTCTTAGCTCCCTGGAAGTAACAGAATACCACTTAAAATGAAAGTTACTCTTAAATGGTAAGACATGATAAGAAGCAACACCAGGCTTCTTAGCCCATTCATAGTCCAAGTCAATTTTTGCCAGTAAGAAGGAGCAGCACAAAAAAAAGATTAAGGTGCTTTCCCCCCCCATCAAAATACTTGTTTTCACTAGGCTGAGATAACCATGGACTGAACTTGAGCTCTTCACATGAGATGAGGGATACAACCTCATTATCAATATAATCATAATATTACAGCAAGTATTTAAACATTACCTTGCTAGTACCCCTCAACATAATTGAACAGCACGGGAGATGGGGCAAATCCATCAGGAGCATACAGATCCTTCCTCCGTGACAGAAAAAGTCTGTCACTAACAAATGAAAAATTTATTTCAGTATGACTTGAACTACCCAAGGCCACGGATAGGTATGTCAAACATCATCCCTTATTGTCTGAAGCAGCAATGTTAAAACCTCAGGGGAAGTTTTACAACCTCCGTAAGCATCTGCAAAATTATTAATGATCTGGACAAACACTCTTCCAATTCCAATCATCTCAGAGTCCAGAAATGAATCTAATAGTTCTGAAAGAAGCTAGCACAAATGAATTTTTCAAAGCAATGTCTATGAAAGAATGGCGAAAGAAAAATGCTCTAAAAGTTCACTACAATATCTAATGTTCAATAAAATCAGAAATATTACAGCCAGTAATTTTATAAATGTCATAGTGAATTTTTAATCCATATATACTTTCTAACGATGCTCAAAGCAGCCACTTACACAGAAACAGTACACTCAAGAAGCATAGTTATCACTAGCAAACAGTCAGAGCCTTAAGGATCCCTGACAAAGTCTGAGTTAGGTTGTGTTCCATTCTGACATCCTCTTTTTAATTCTCATCATCTTTAAACAGACAGACACTCCTTGCAGCCTCATTAATCCCCTGCATGTAGTGTGGAGCCGAACAGCAGGCTGTGAGACAGCTTTATTTCGTGTTCTGATCTGCTGCATAAAGGCTCACAATATATAAATGACTACGCTTGAAGTTTCATGCAACTGCAAGCTCTTATGTCAGTAAAATAATGCTAAATAATTTCCTGATGCACAAGGTCAAAAATTACTATCAACATCATTCTCTTCTGCTGAGAACGTCTTGTTCCAGCAGGAAAAAGCATGTTGTTTTCACAGTATCAGCTTGCTTTGAACAATGCAAAGAAGGGTAATTGGCTACTACAAAATTTTTCAACAGCTTTTAGAGCAGCCAATATTGTCAAAACCACATAGATTTATATATTTTTTTTGCTAAATGTAATTTGTTTGATACTCTACTAAACCATAAGCCATCTTTTACAGCTGCATTTTCCCAACAACTTCCCACATTTAGTTGCAGAAGCATATTCATTTCTGTTCAAAAATTCAGTAGATGTTTTAAAATTCCTCTCTCCTTTTTTGCAGCATGTAAAAGTGAAGAGAGGAATTATTTCACATGAATGTCTTTGCTGTCTTACCTGTTGGAAGCAGCTGCGCACACTGGGTTCAATGTTGCTGCCACCAAAGGCTGCCACTTCCCCAAGCTGCCGTGGGATCTGGATAGCATCGTGAAGCAGCAGGCCCAGCTGTCTCTGGTCACACATTTCTGTAGCACCTGCCACCTCCTTGAAGAGATCTGCAACATCAACAAGAGGAAACAGGTCATTTTATTTCCAGGTACACCCCCTTTTATTTAGTAACACTGCAGCGCAAGCTTTATAATTTTTGTAATCCAGTTGTGGTTGCAGATGGCCACTATTCCATTTACAGTAGTTTACTCTCATCTAGTCTTGATTACTTTCACTACATTTCCTTGATCCATAACCATACAAATGAGAAAAGTAAGGTCAAATGAATGAAACTATATGGCTTCTTATGGCATCTCATAATAAAACTGTACATGACAGCTCCTGTTTTACCTAGGAGCAGCTGTGTGACAGAACAAAAGAGATCACAAAATCAGAACAGTTTTTTCTTCTAACCCTTCATTACCACATTGCCCCCTTAATATTTACTAGGTTTCCTATGTTATCGCTAGGAAAGGACGTTTTCCACAGGGCACAAGAGCTCTAGATCCAGAGGTGTAAGAAATCAGGCAAGGAAGGCAAGAGACTGGCATGGCTGAGTCAAGATCTGCTGGTCAAACTAAAGGGCAAGAAGAAAATGCACAGGCAGTGGAAGCAGGGACAGGAAAAGTACAGGGACACTGCTCAGTTGTGTAGGGATGAGACCAGGAAGGCCAAGGCACAGCTGAAGCTGAACTTGGCAAGGGATGCAAAGAATAACAAGAAGGGCTTCTACCAGCATGTTAACCAGAAAAGGAAGGTCAAAAAAAGCGTATCCACCCTGATGAGAAAGCTGGCAACAACAGATGAGGAAAAGAGGGAGGTTCTCAACAACTTTTTTGCCTCAGTCTTCACTGGCAACCTCTCCTCCCACACCTCCCAGGTCAATGGATCACAAGACAGGGACTGGGGGAGCAAGGTCCCCCCACACTGTAAGAGATGATGAGGTTCATGACCACCCAAGGAATCTGAACATATATAAGTCTATGGGGCCTGATGAGATGCATCCCAGAGTCCTGAGGAAATTGGGTGATGTAGCTGCCAAGCCACTCTTTATGATATTTGAAAAGCCATGGCAGACAGATGACATGGAGGACAGGGAGGTGATTGGAGACAGCCAGCATGGCTTCAAGAGCAAGTCTTGCCTTACCAGCCTAGTTGCCTTCTGTGATGGAGTGACTCCATCAGTGGACAAGGAAAATGCTAAGGATGTTGTCTATCTGGACACGGTCTCCTACAACAACCTTCTCTGTAAGTTGGAGAGATACAGATTTGATTGGTGGACTGTTCAGTGGATGAGTAATTGGTTGTACTGTTGCATCCATAGAGTAGTGGTCAATGGCTCAATGTCCAGATGGAGACTGATGACAAGTCCCTAAGGGCTCCCTACTGGGACCAGTGCAGATCTTCATCAATGACACAGACAGTGGGATCAAATGCACTCTCAGCAAGTTTGCAGATAACATTAAGCTGATAGGTGCAGTAGACACACCAGAGGGACGGAATGCCATCCAGAGAGACCTGGACAAGCTCGAGAAGTGGGCCTGTATGAAGTACACCAAGTTCAACAAGGCCAAATGCAAGGTCCTGCACCTGGGCTGGGGCGATCCTTGGTATCAAAATACAGGCTGGGGGATGCAGGGACTGAGAGCAGCCCTGCAGAGAAGGACCTGCGGGTACTGGTGGATGAAAAGCTGGACATGACCCAGCAATGTGCACTTGAATCCCAGGAAGCCAATCGCATCCTGGGCTGCATCAAAAATAGCGTGGCCAACAGGTCAAGGGAGGTGATTCTACCTCTCTGCTCTAGTGAGACCTCACCTGGTGTACTGTGTCCAGCTCTGAGTACTCAGCACAGGAAATACATGGACCTGTTGAAGCAGGTCCAGAGGAGGGCCACAAAAATGATCAGAGAGCTGTAACATGTCTCCTGTGAAGAAAGGCTGAGGGAGCTGGGGTTGTTCAGCCTGGAGAAGGAAAAGCTCCAGAGAGACCTTAATTGCAACCTTTAAGTCTTTTTAGCAGCGCCTGTTGTGATAGGACAAGGGTTTTAAACTAAAAGAGAGTAGATTTAGACTAGATATGAGGAGGAAATTCTTTACTATGAGGGTGGTGAAACACTGGCACAGGTTTCCCAGAGAGGTGGTAGATGCCCCACCCCTGGAAGCATTCAAGGTCAGGTTGGACAGGCCTTTGAGCAACCTGATCTAGTTAAAGATGTTCCTGTTCAATGCAGGGAGGGTTGGACTAGATGACCTTTAAATGTCCCTTCTCTCTCTAACTATTCTATGAAGAAGGAAGTATTTCAAAAATCCATATTTTATGCTAAAATCTATGCCATCCTTCAGATGGCTGCGGACAAAAGCACATTTGGTCTGAACTGAGACTAGAAATTACCGCAGGTCACAGCTGGCCATGTGCAATAGCTTAAAGCAAGAGCAGCAACCAGCAAGACAACTTGAGCTCAACATTAATCACATTTGCTTCTCAGATAACCCTTTTCCTAAGGTGAGTGTCAAGCCCTGCAGTATAAGTGGACAGACTGGGATCACTGTAATGACAAAAAAATTGAGGTTGAAAGGGATCGAGAAAATTGTTCCAGATAGAGACACTAAGAAGAAAGATACAGCTTGTACCTCCTTAAGAGTTACAGTAAAGCACTGAATTAATAGGCCTGTCTGCAGTACAGATAATATTTTTCAAAGTGCTATCTTAACACGGTTCTGTGATTGGACATTTTTAATTGTTAAAACTTTCAGTTAAAATTTTTAACATGTTTCTGCCAACAATAGTGGATTTATGAACTTTGTAGCTGTGTAGATTAATAGTTAGTCACAAAGAGTATCTCGTGAAAGTATCTCAAAACACTGAGTTCATCTCAGAAATATTTTTAAATTCTGTGATTGGTACGAAATACAGAAGAAATGGAAGTGAATTCTGTGTGTTCATTCCAGTTGGCTTTTACATTCTCCTTTTGCACTCAGAGGACAGCTTGGATTAAAGCTCCAAGTAATCTTAAAAGAAAAAAAATCAATTTAAACTGTTTCCCTACTCTTCATGTTTTCCACCAGAACAACCATTAATAGATTAGAAATAAATGAATTCTCAAAATTCAGTTTGACTGCACTTGTGATTGAGAAACAGACAAGCTTTGTTCAGAAACACTCAAGAGAAACTCTTTTATTACACTTTGTAAATTGTTTTGCCCTTAGTTTGGAGCTGCTGTCAGGCTTTGTCAGCGTGCTTCAGAAAGTCTGGTCATACTTTTTTTTCTTAGCAAAGGACGTTGAGAGAGAAGAAAGGTTTTTCACAAAATAGGAATCCAGATGACTGAATTAATTTTCAGAATTTCTTGTATTTTCCTCACCCCTTTCTTGCTTAGTCAAATAAATGCTACAGCATCTTCAGTGCTTAGTGGTGAGAAAAAGCCTCACAGACAGCAGTGGTGACAGAACTAGTACTGCATGGCTGCAGGCTCGTCTTGGCAATCCCAGGTCCTGGCTAGCTTCTTTAGCTGCAATTGGGATTATTTTCCAGTTTCTAAGAGTCAGTTTAAAAAACCTGATAGGATTTAAAAAACCACCTGTTTTATTCTTTCTGTTTGCATCTGTCTACAGTGGAAACAGGCACCAAAACCACTGTATCTGGGAGGAAGATGAATTAATTTCCTAAGCCCTAAAGCTTCAGTTGACTGGGAGCTAATACATAGAAGAAAAGCAAAGTGGCAGGAGAGGGAATAGGGAGAGTGACTGTGTAGGGTTGATCCAAGTAGGAAATTGCAAATACCTTTGAAGAGCTCCAACTTCTCCAAAACACTCCTCTCAATAAACAAATAAAACTTCACACTGGCAGCTGTGCCATAACCAATGAGTGTCCAAGTGCAAGGAAGTTCATGGACAGCATCCTTTTTTCCCATAACCCTTAACGCTTTCCATGTGATGCACAGGAGGAGAAGCTCCTAAACTAAAGGTATGAAAATCCAAAATGTTCTTGCTATCTGGTCTACCTCCTTAAAGTAACTCACAAGCTATTTCCTGGTAAAGGAGGCATGCCTTGAGAGCAGCTCTCAAATGGCAGACATATGGGAGAAGAGCTCATGTTAGCTCTGACAGGGGCCACCCAAACACCATACTCACACCGGTGGGAAAAGGACCCCCTATGTCACCCACCAGCAATGTCAAAAGCCACAAACTCTTGTAAATGGAGTTTGATAATATGTACATACATATTATATGAGTTTACACATAAAATACATTATATCAATGTTAAAGGTTAAACTGTACAAGGGGCTCTACCAAAAGGACAAGGGCAATGATTGAAGAAGCAAAATAAAAGTTTCTTCAGACCTGAGCCATAGGAAAAAACAGAAACGAGAAAAAAAAAATATCAGTTTATCTTAAATTAAATTCAGCCTCACACCAGTATTTTGAAGATGACAGCCAGGTGAACTCGAACTGCAACTTAGCTACACAACCTGAAAAAAATGTACTTACTGGTTGGTATAGAAAGCTATACTTGAAAATGCTGAAGTTTATTAAATTCCTACCAAAATGGTAATAAGATAGTCAGTAGTAAGATGCCGATGACAGACATTTTATGTTGTATTGTTATAAACAGGACACACATTCTTTTTTCTTCTCTTTGTTTTTGTTTTTTTTAAAAAATATCAGTGTTAGTTCCAAATGGTTTGGAAATTAACATAAACGTAACAGTGAAAAAAAAAAATAAATCACGTTCCAAAGATGTTGTAAATCACATTCCAAAGGTGTTGTACATCACTTGAAAGTTGAACTGCTTCACAGCTGAGGTTTTTCAAATAGCCCTTCTTTTTCACCTCAAATCCTACCACTAATTTAATCCATGCATTACATGATACAACCAAAAATCTAGAAATCTATACGCAGAATAAGCGAAGTGCACACAAATGTACTCAATAGTTATTACACAGGGCTATGACTTCTCTCCATCCCTAACACTGAAGAAACTGGAGGGAAGATAAAACTCCTGCTGTCCCTCAGGAAATCCATACTGAGACATTGTTTGTCTCCTGATTGCATGACTAGCTGTAAAACCTGCTGTGAATAATCACACATGCAAATTAATTTTTTTACTGTTGCAAACATTTGCTGACGTGATTAAAATGCACCTTCCTACAACATTTGGGACACTAAAATTGTGTAGTTAAAAATGTTTCATTTTTCCCACAATATTCAGAAGTCCTGTAATAATGTATGAACAAGTGGTGGTAAAAAGAAACAGTGTTTTGTTTGTTGTGCTCTTGAGTATTTTGGAACTAAACTAGTAGTTTAGTTCCAAAACTAGTAGTTTAGTTCCAAAACCTTTTGTCATGTGCATCCTTTTGTTTGTTTTTTTTGTTTCTTTTCCATTTTGTAAGGATACTTCTATATTTGTGAAATGAACAGTGGCACCAGAGTCTAAGCCCAAGCACTGGAACACTGTCATCTGTATAACTAAGCTGCTAAAAGTGTATTGTTCATGATTTTGACCAAAGTCAACTAACTCCTGCCCCCAAAACAGGCAGGAGGGATGTGAAAGTTAGGCAGGGTCTGGGATCATTTCCAATAGGTAGCTCACATGTAGCTCCCCTGTTCTAGGGAGAAAGGAGAGCATGTCCCCCTGGCTGGGGACAGCCATGCCAGGTCCTTGGCCTTACTAACAGAAAAGAAGCCCTCCTGGACTATTTGCTTGACAGGTACAGATGTAATGAGCCCACAGCAACTTAGTTACATTTGCAGGTTCATTTTTATTCACAGGAGCACGTAGGCATGTGCTAGAAGTTGAGCATGTCTTTAAGCATTTTCAAGAATAGGCATTCTTTAATTGAGGCTTCAATATTTCTTCTAAAGTAATTGGGACTTTTTAAAAATTAAAGATCCATTCTCATGTCAACCCAGGAGTCTAATATCTTAATAAGAAGCTTAATTTAAAAAACAAACAAACAAAAACATTTCTCTGGCAAAATATTTTTTAAAAAAATGTGTTAAGTGAAAAGATCCTACCTATACTGGAAATAAACATACAGTTAACAAAATTCTTATTTTTACTGGAAATGAATGTGACTAAAGGTGGCTGTTAAAACCTAAAAAAAGAAAAAAAAAAAAAAGCTTGATTTCCCAAAAAAAAAACTAAGAGAGAAAAATGGAAGTTAGTGGTAAACTGGTCAACTGAAATTATTGTCCCCTGTCAGATGATCATTATTTCATAAACCCAATGTCTCAGCATCCCAAATCAACTTATTTCCTGAAAGGCTGGTCTCTGGGAAGGATGAGGCAGAAAACACTTGAGAAGACAGTCTGGTTAAGAGTTTAACAGGAGATTGAAGGGTTCATCCAAAAGTTTTAAAAGTAAGAAACTTGTCTATTTTACTACCAACTGCTCTAAGAAGAGTATGCCTCCCTAAGACTACAACATTTAAGGCATGGTCTGTGTTCTGCTAAGGGCTCCAGCTGCAACTGTGTGATGACTGTCACACTCAGAAGGAGCATGTGATTGACAACACCTGAGAAACTGTAACTGTACAACAGTAACTGTACGTATACTCATTCATTACTGATAGCAATTTAATGCGAGTTTATTCCCAGGTTTTGGTTGTTTTTAAACCATCTTTTGGTAGGATTCTCACTCTTATCCACAACCTAACTAACCCCTATATTTTTCAAAAGCCTTTTATTTCACATCAAATAGCAGATTACTCCCTGAATTATCATTACTGAACAAAGATAGGCCCACCAAGCTCTTTTAGTTATGGACTAATTCAGAAATATGTCAAATGACATAAGGAAACTAAAAGCTCCAAAGTCTTGGTATGCCCTTCAGATGTCAAAGATATCTGTACTTTTGCTTTATATTAATAAGCAAGATTACCTACAAATGCTTCTAAGGAAAGCAGAAATAGTTGCAGAGCTGCAATGGTAAATGGCAAATAAAGTCTCTACACATTTTACATGTGTTTCTGAAATATGTCAAGGAACTACTACAAAGAATAGCAATTTTAAGATTATGTGCATAATACATATTCCATACAGCCCATCCTAGGATGATCTTATATTACACTTAATCTCTCATTCTGTATTTGTCAGGGGGTTTTGTAACAAAGTTACTCTATTCTCTCCTGCGCCTGCAATTATTTTGGTAAAATATGTTTATTCTCTGTATCTCTCAAGCTTGCAATATTACTTAAATCAACATAATTTAAACTTTCATTGTACAATTCTGGCAGGAAGCACATATACTGGAAAACTACTTTCAGAGTTCAGATCATCTTTCTCATAGACCACAAAATACAATTGCTGGATTTTGATATATTTCCTTGCTTTATCAGACATCAATCCATTCCAATCAATGCTGACTTGCTTGACTTTGCCCTAAACAACACACACACACCCCCCCACACACACACACCCACGAGAGAACAGAATCAGTCAAACTGAATACTTCTTTAGCTCCCACACAGCTACATTCTCCTTTGCTTTTGGAGATTGCAATGCTGTGCATTATGACAGTGCATAATTGACATCAATACTTACTAGTTAGGATATAAATCCTACTTTCTCCATTGTCACTGATTATAATGAAAACAATATTTTTTTCTACTTGCTCTCAAGAAAACTATCTTGCTACAGGGATGAGCAATGTTTTACTACAAATTTTGCTACAAAGTGTAGTTATTGTACATGACTTAATTATATGAAGTAAGCATTTTATAAAATACGTTCTTCCTTACATCTGTACTTCTCTTCCAGAAGGCCCTTAGAAAGAGACATCAAGCCAATTTTCAGGGACTGCACTCGAATTTTTCCAGTTCGGCCACTGAAATACAAACAATTTAATACAGTTTAATTTTATTTCATTCCAGCTCAAGTATCTTTAAAAATTGCAGAGGCATTGGTGACATCTACTTCAAATACACTTCAAATCTCTAAACAAATTAACACTACAAATTACATTAAGAATGTTTCCCTTACAAACGCTCAGCTCACCTTCTAAGTGGTTTACATGTCAAAACAGTTCATACTACTCCAAAAGGGCAGACATTTAACTTTGTAAAGCTCTCAACGTGATTTAACATTGTGACGTATACAGAAAAAAATACATGAGCACACTGCAGGGAAGCCTATTACTCAGTGTGAAACCCAAGGACTGCAAAATAAAACCAAATTTTCATATCACAGTAATTCATTCATTTTTTGCACTTCATTTTTTTCTTTTATGTTTAAAATGCTCTGATATACACATGTACCAGGACATAAACAGCCAGCTACGTGGAGTACATGTGGAGCTGTCATTCTTATTAAGCAACTGTTTAAAACTCCAGGCTCATCTTGTCCAACATGAAAAAAAAAAAAAAAAGCCCAAACCCCAAAAAAAACACACATCAAACCCTAAGCAACTTGAGAATAGATAAGTGGGAACCAAAGTAAGTGATTTTAAACCTGAAAAACAAACACTGTTCAGAAAGGTAATAAAGAATATACGCAGGGTATATGGAAAAGGACAATTTTAAAATTCAAAAGATCAGTGCAGAAACATGTTCTTAAAAGATCTGATGATACTTTTCTTTCAAAGATCAAAAAACACAACAAAATTTGTCTTTAGACAAGACATGGTAAAAAAAAAAAAAGATAATAGTAGTTAAACTTCACATATTATACACAATTCCTGCATTTAGGTTAGCTGGGTCCTTCACTAGCAAGTAAGATAATACTAAAATTAGTAGCACCCCAAACATTACTCTGGTCCCTTCTGTCATGCAGAAGTGATATATACTTTAATTACTTCTGGATTGGTTATTAGATATTTCTTTCTTTCCTATCCATTCAACATATGGTCTGATGTCTGATTTACTTCACAAATGTTGTGCTGAATACAAAATTATTAATTTACTGCTGGACACTCTTTAAATTAGCTAAGCACCTTACAAATATTAATGCATTTGTCTTCACAACCATCACCTAACCTAGTGAGACTAGACAGCACTATCTTCTTCGTTCCACAAGCTGGAACAGAGGTACAGAGAAATTATTGCCAAATAAATCAAAAACATCCATTACTTTTACTGCCTAGTTTGAAAATCGGGACCCAATTTTCCAGAATGTTATAAAAGTGCCACCTATTTTATACATTCAAGCTTAGCTTCAAATTACCTCTTTCAGTCACAGACACTTTATCATTCTGGCATACCTTAATGTGTAAGTGGCTCATTTTGCAACTTTGCTCTTTCTCCATTCTTTCCTGTGTAGGGTTGTCTGTGTTTTAACTTTGTGTTCAACAGGAAAAAAAAAAGCTGAACATTTATTTGGGTTTGATTTAACTCAAGACTGACTACAGCATTTGTTTATTAAAGGCAGACACTCAGAAAAACCTTGCAGCTAGAAGGTCAGGGCACAGATGTGGAGTCTTTGAACTTCTCCAGATTTCAGCAGATTGTAATAGGGACTGTGAAAAACTTCCTTCGCACAAAAAGCATTTTCTCAATAAATTATACAATTAATTACAAAGCCTGCAATACTACATTTTTCTAAAGAGTAACATATTTCCCCTCAGCCTTTTTCTTGGGAACAGTTAAATATTAACACTTAAATTATATATACAGAAAAGACAACCACACCAAAACTAAACAAACACACCCCACCAAACCTACAGACGTAGCACTGACACTTCCAATTTAAGTTTGCCCAGCTTAGAGAGTCACAAAACAACTGATGGTGGGACAGATCTTTGGAGATCAGCTAGACCAATGCCCCTGCTCAGTCAGGTACAACAGGTTTTCCTGAATGAAATCCAGTTAGGTTTTGAGTATCTTCAAGGATGGAGACTCCACAGCTCTAAGACACTGAGCAGCCTGTGCCAGTGTTTGATCACTATCACATTAAAGATAAATAAATAAAATTTCTTGTACGTTTAAGCAGAATTTCCCGTGTTTCAGTTTGTGTGCACTGCCTCTTGTCCTGTCACTGGGCATCACTGAGAAAAGCCTGGCTCCATCTTCTCTACTGCTCCCATTAGGTATTTATGCACATTGATAAGATCCTGCTGAAACTTCTCTACATTGAAATGTCCCAGCTCTCTCAGCCTCTCCTGTTACACCAGACACTACAGATCCTTAATCATCTTTATCTTTTGCCCTAGGAAGCCCAGAACTGGAACAAGCAGCTCTCCAGTCTGAGTAGATGGGAAGGATCACGTCCCTCAACCTGCTGTGGAGGCTTTTCCTAATGCAGCCTAGGAGGCTGTTGGCCTACTTTGCCACAAGCACACACTGCCACTAGCTAACGTTCGACTTGGTGTACACCAGGATGCCCAGAGCCTTTCCTCCAAAGCTGCTTTCTAGCCAGTCATCCCCCAGCCTGTACTGGTGTATGGGTTTATTTCTCCTTCAGGAGAGGACTTGATATTTCCTTTCATTGAACTTAATGAGATTCCTGATGTCCCTTTCTCAAGCCTGCCCAGGCTCGATCAGGAAAGTGATCATGAAAGACAGCTTTGACCATATGGAAAATGTTAGCTAAGCACCATACCATAATGCCATTCCTAGACTAACACAACAAAAAATTAAGTTAAAAGAAAGTATTATCAAAGGTGTCCCAACATCAAAAAACACAAGAAAATTTAAAAACTGAAATACAAGAAGGGCAAAAAGAAGCTGGTGAGAAGTCTAAAGAACAAATCTCATGAGGAGTGGCTGAGGGAACTGGGGTTGTTTAGCCTGGAGAAAAGGAAGGTCAGGGGAGACCTTATTGCTGTCTACAACTACCTGAGAGGAGGTTGTAGCGAGGTAGTGGTCTTTTCTCCTAAGTAACAAGTGATAGGACAAAAGGAAATCGACTCAAGTTGGGCCAGGGGAGGTTTAGATTGGCTATTAGGAAAAACTTATTCACTGAAAGGGTTGTAAAAACGAACTGACTGCCCAGGGAAGTGGTTGAGTCACCATCCCTGGAGAGATTTAAAAGATGTGTAGATGTGGTGCTTTGGGACATGGTTTAGTGGTGGCTGTGGGCAGTGTTAGGTTAATAGTTGGAGCTGATGATCTTTCCAGCCTAAATAATTCTAGGATTCTAAGTCAGATAAACATTGCAAGATATTAAAAACAGTACATGTAAAAGCTTCTTTAGGGGTAATTCTGATTTAAATAGTGTCAGAGCCCACAGTTAGTACATGTATTCTATATTCTGTATGATAGACTTTAAAATAACTGAATCCACTCATTTCAAGGGGAATTAAGCTATTCCATTAGTACAGAAAGCATTTAATATAAAAGACGGTTGGAGATTTTAGGAAATTTGACAGTATATAGTTTAGAACAATAATCATTGGCTATTGCTTTTAGATGATTCAAATACAGGATTGGCCAAATGATTTCATAGAGCAAACAATTTCCTTCACAGCTCTCATTGCAAAATGCAGAGCATTTAATTTTATTTAAAAAAAAAAAATCTCTGGACTAACCGAAACAAGGAACTTTAAGTCTGGAAAATGTTTACAGGACAGATGTTGCTGCCTGGAATAACCTTTAAGTTCTTGAAGAAGTAAAAGTCACCAAGTAAATTTAATGTTTCTCTCCTCTACTTAGCTTGAAGAATGAATCACTCCTGATGTGTTAGAAAATACCAGAACACAACAGACTTTTCCTAAAAATAAATTGGTTCTTTTTAAGGGCCAAAGACATCTGTAGGTAAGTCTGAAGAATACTCAGTTTGCCATCAATCTGTGAATCAGTAATTAAATCTCAGGTTAATAGCATGCAACTAACAGATGTTTTTTGAAGGCAGTTTAACAATTTGAAACATTGTAGATGAATAACACCAATGCAATAAACAATGGAAATGTCAAGACACAAATTAGCTCTTTCCTAAAGGCCAATTTAAAAACCAAAAAACACCTTAAAATTTATGCCAGCTCCTTCAGCATTTTTTTTTTCCTGGAATGGATTTGAAAGGGGAGCAAGGAAAGACACTGTAAAAGGTAATTTTATCTCAGAAAATGTTCATCCTCCATTTTTTTGAAGTTTGACTAAAAGCTTTTCATCAGCTTGAGGAATTACCTATGCTAAAGCTTTCAACATAATCAAGGAGAAAGGGGAGCAACATGAAATGTTATTGAAAGAAAGGTTTGTTTGCTTACTATGTGCATTTTAATACAAACAGAATAAACAACTGAATTCTAACTGAAGTTAGGAAGCAAAGGTAAGATGAAGAAAATATAATGAATTTGTGATCAATCTGAAAAAAAACCCCAACCAACTAGTAACTACAAAAAAATTATCTGATATTATTAAGCCTCTTATTCTAAATAACCAATAACATTTAAGTTAAGCAACCCACTTGATCTACTGTGCTATTTGCGAGTGATGTGTTTATTTACACACAATACAGAGCTCTGCAAAACAAATAATTGCAGGAAGAAGTCTCAGTCATTACTTCTTGTGCTCTCCAATTTTCCAGCAGTAATGACAAGGAGCCCAACCAACAGAAATGTCACAATATTAAATAACAATATTCAATTGCCAAAGCACAACAGGTAGCCAACACATAAATGATAAATGATCTCATGTACTTTGTTTGCTCCTCCCTTCTCTCCTACCACAATAATTAAAACAAAAATAAAATAAAATATACACAAAGTATATGAGTACTAGCATGTAATCCTCTGGGATTCATAGCAAAAAGCTATGAACTGTTAGAATTTGGCACTGATTGAGTGAACACAGTGAAGATAAGCTATACATCAACAAGTAACAGCTCTCTTTTGCAAAGCCAGGTATAAGAATTTCTGTCATTATTCAAGAAATATTTTTTCTCTTTCCATCTTCAAATGGGGAGAAAGGAAAGAAATTTGGTAACCAACCTGATACAGTACTCTCTCTGGAAATAGCAGATGTTTATTTAAATAAATGCCCAAGTTCTTACTGTAGGCATCTTGAAACATTTTTGAGGCAAACTCACAACCCACCAGGATACAGCTTTGCTGCCAGGACCAGGGCAGGTGGATCACATAGCACTAGCACTCAGAATTGATACAAGGCAGGAGCTGCACCTGCTGGAAGTGAGCCATGACTAGGACACCAGGGACTCTCCAGAATCAGGCAGGCTTTAGCAGTGACATCAGACAACCATTGCTCAACAAAGGATTCAGGACAGAAGCTCAGCCAGGATTGTGGCATGCAAGTAACTAAGTTCAAAATAAATAAAGAAACCGTCCCCACTTGTGGAAGAAATAGGGTCCGGTAAGAATGACATTCAATCTGGGCAATTTGGAACATCTACAATAGGAACACAGCTAAAGCAGCATATCCAGTTCTCACATATTTCTTGAAATCCTTTCAGTGCTTCTTTGGTAGTAGTATAAAAGCAGTGTAACATTAGTTCAGTGTGTCTGAGC
Source organism: Eurystomus gularis (assembly GCA_013400335.1). Lineage (NCBI taxonomy): Eukaryota > Metazoa > Chordata > Aves > Coraciiformes > Coraciidae > Eurystomus > Eurystomus gularis. The sequence goes on from VZZY01021897.1 coordinate 108,582, forward strand.
ACAACAGCTAAAGAAATATACAATTGCAAGCAACTGTACTTTCATTACTGAGTCAAAAAAATAAAAAGATAAAACTTTTAATAAAGAACTTCTTATGGCTTTACTATTTTTCTAGTATCATGGACACTTCCTCAAGAAAGTAACTCAGAAAAAAGGTACAACAGTCCTGTAAGTCTAGCATTTTTGATAAGTCACATATGCAAAAATTACCAATTCTGTCTCCATGGTTTATATTTTGTTAATATTACATTAAATTCCTGGACTAAACATTGTGAATGAAGACTTGTTACTTACCTATCATATACATTGAGTAGCCAGTTAAGACACATGTCTACACAGAGAGGAACATTCACCATATCTTTGTGTTTCTCCTCAAGTCCACTGTAGATGGTAGTGAGGCAGCTGATCACATCCTGGACACCAATAAGCTGGTCATTTTGGCTCAACTTGTGCTGTTTGAAAACTTCACTTGTTGTGTTCAGGTCCAATAGGTCCACTATTGACAAGTGATTAAAAAGAAAAATTAAAAAGGTGTGAGTATAGATGCCTAAGCACTGCATTCACAACACTTGTTCATGTGCATACAGTAGCAAACACTGCAGACAATTAGCCAAGTTTTCATTTAGTAACATTATAGTGAAAAACTGTTCTCCATGAGAAGTCAACAGTATTTTGGTACAATATATTTAAAAAAACAGAATCAACAAGAACACCATAATGACACTGCACAGCTCAGCAGAACATTCAAAAAGCTGCTGAAGTAGTCTGCATAATTAGAAGACCCTAAGTTCAGATATACGCACACTGGGAGTCCACCAGGCTCTAATCCTCCAAGGATTCTTCACAATTACCATAAAGCAGAATGCCATTAAATGACCATCCCTTTTGATTAAACATAAAGCAAAGAAAATTCTTAGGTAACATTGTTCTCTTAAATGCAGTAGGAACGTATGGAGGCCTGATTAACTGAACAGCAGTTGTTAAATTAAGCCTAGAAAGAAAGTAGGGAAAGGGATACAGGGAAATGATTTATTGTAGTCTTCCTGAACACTTAATGATATGGTTTCATGAAAAATATTTTGATCTCTTCTATTAAAGGATTCTTTCTATGAACAGGCAACGTTGCTATGAATATCCTACAGGTGAAAAGGGTTTTGCTCCCAAAACCATATGAACATGATTATGAAAATCTGGGGTTTGCACCTTGAAAATAAGCCATCAATTATCTCTTCTAATTCTTTTTGCAAAGCAAAGTGGAAAAGAGGAAACTTATTTTGGTGTAAAAGAAGGAAGAATAATGCAAGTCAAAGGGCGGTATAATCCTCAGCGACATCTTTTTACAGAAGTGAGGACTTCAGAAAAAAGAAAAGTAAACTTCCAGTATATTAGTATGCCTGCTACAGTATATACAACATGGAGTTGAAGTATATTCCAAGCTCATACAGAGCTGTTCCTGGAGGGGCAGTAACCCTTTCACACTATAAATGCCATCTCTCAAAGGAATTGAAACATGACCATCTCAGATGTGTTGTAAATTGCTCTGCACTGATAATGTTAAATAAGGACTCCAGAAGGACAGTCTGTGAAAATCGGGTTAAGACTAGCTTGGGTTGGAAAATCAGTCAGCAGAAAAAGCAGGAGCAAGACAACACTAACCACTATGAGCAATTCTGTCAAGAACTCGGTAATTGTTTACCAAAAGATAAGTTTATGGGCCAAGGGAAGGTTACATTCCCAATCCCCTTTCCACCATCTAACCTTCATCACATTACTGTAACATAAGAAACAGTATTTCACAGCCCTTGCTTCTTCCCCTCCCTCACTGACATTGGTACATTTTATTCTAACTTTACAGCATCAAACTTGCAGGGGTTTTACATTTGTTTGCTCTTTTTTTCCTTGTTTTTTTTTTTTTTTTTAAGCCCATCCTGGGCTTGCAAACAATTGCCAGCCATGTATTTATCAAACAGGAGGACTGCTAATTGCAGCAAAACACCTTGCCACTAGTTTGACCTGAGGTAGCCTAAGTATTTGGCAGTACACTGCACTTCCATAGTAGCCAGAAAAATATGTAATACACTGGAGAAGGCTCACAGGCACATTTCAAAACAAAAGCAAACCAACCCCCCTCTCACATCACAATGCAATACAGACTATTCTTTTTGAGAGGTGGAGGGAAGGGGGTAAAGTCAGGTGCAAAACTATATCAGGCTATCCAATCACATAAATATTGCACTTGGAAGAGATGGCCACTTTTCACGTTTTTCCTTCACGTTTCTCCCCCCCCATTTTTGTAAGATACTTAACTGTTGGCTAAAAGCAGGTAAACAGCTTCCTCAGATAGATTGACAGTATCCAAAACCTGCCCTTTTTAAAGCCAGCGAAAACTTGGAATGGCAGGAAGTTGTAGCCTTTGGGCTTGGCTTAACATAACCATCCTTGCACTAACTTCATGTCTTGATCTACCGGCATTAAGATCTCATATTCACATTTCTGCCAAAGGATTCTAGAGGGAATTGGGAGAGGTACTTTCAGTATTTTCATACTAAAAGGAAACTCTGTTGCTGTACTAATGCAAATAAAGCAAAACCTGCACTTTTGGATGACACCATTCATGGAGAAGAACCAGAGTAAATTACATCCATCTCTGCTTATTTCGGCACTCACCTGGTTGAATGAACTTCAGTTACAGGAAGTTATCCTGTCATGGTAAAGTCTACTCATTAGCAGCACCCCTGAATTGTGCTGACGCAAAGAGGGATTATTTTCTCATTATATTTCCATTCCTGAAAGTTTTAAAATAAACTGTGTTTATGCAGATGGGGAAAAGCTAATGTGAGACTCACATGCCATTGATGAAATGAAGCCTACTGTACATAGCTTTTAGTGCATTTTTGCAGCACCATTCTACATCTGCTTAAAAGTGCTAAACAACCACTCTTGCTGTTAACCAATTAATGGACACAATGGTCATTTCTTTCCTTTCTGCAGTGAGGAGACTTTCCCAAAGGAAAACTATAAACAGAAACCACGTCATTCAGCCCAGTTCAAGCAGATGTGAGTGACTGACTCAGGAGCAAGTAATGACATGCAGCTGCTAATGGCACATTTGGGGCTGCTGTAAACCCCAGAGAAAATAGGCTAGCTTTGCCAGAGAGCTTTTGTGTAAGAAAGACCTTGTAAATGATGGCAATTCCTCCAAAAGACTGCATGGCTGAGGGAAGTCTACATGGCACTCACTTTTAGTCCAGTGTGCCTTAATGTTCGTTCCTTAGCCTTGTGCAGTTGATATTCCTATTAGCATTCTTAAATTCTAAATCACCTAGAGGAGCTCAGTGACAGAATTCTGAATAGACATGGTGGGTTTGTTCCCTTTTTCCCTTCCAGTACTACGCTTCAGTATCTGGGGCAATATCATTTCCTGAAAATGAACTGAAGTATGCTGCACAAGAATAAAATACTATAGTCAGGACCTGGTGCTGCATAGCTGCCTAGCACGATGACAACACAGGGTACTCTCTCTGGCCCCATTCTTCTTCTGCTACAATAGGAAAGTGCTCTCAGTACGTCTGCACCACAATCTGAGACAAAAAAAAGCTGAGAATTTGCTTTTTCCAACCTGCAACCTTTCTCAGCTTCCTACAAAATAAAAACACATAGGTACATACACACATATTAGACTCTGCAGGAGTCTACCTTCCAAAAAACAGAACAAGATGAAACATGACTCTACTTTCCTGCTTCTAAAGGAGGGTGGTGGGTGTGGGAGGGAATAACTTCCCCAGAAACATCTTTTTTTGACACTTACGAAGACCAAAGACTCAGAAGAGAGACTTTGCATTAGCAAAGTTTTTCAAAGTACATGCTCCTGAACCTGCTAGTACAGCACTAATACTGTGTTACCAGTCCTCACTGCAAAGTCAAAATCTATCAGGTGAAATGGGACTGTGCATCCTGCTCCAGCTCTGCCCTTGGAGTTCTCACCAAAAAGGCTTTTGCAGCTATACACACGCTGCAGCTGTGACAGCAATTTGTCACATTTTGCTGTTTACAATGACCTCCTTTTTTAGTGATTTGTTTTGACATTTTCTTTGCCTTAGCATATAAGCCTTTCTGAAGCATTCTGTATCCAAACACCTTTAAAAACTACCCACAGTTAAAATTATGGGAAATACAGTGAAGACTAAAGTAACTTAGACTAGAGAATGAATGGCAGGGTCATAGAAGATGACACTTTCCCTACTTTAAAACAAAACCACGAACAAATAAAGTCAAGAAAAACATTCTAGATATGGCTTAACCACTCTCCCCTTCCTCAGAGAGGAGTTGTTAGCACATGCTGCATTTTGGCTATTTCACAAGCCATTCATGCGACAGAATCAGTGCGAGAATCATCACAGTCAGAGGGAATTTCACCTGTTCCCTGGCAAGAAATAACCAGCTAGGCAAACAATGACAAAAGGAACAGCAATGATTAAGGTGAAGGTGGTCTCAAAGTTGGGCCAGATAATAACAAGTTCCTGTTCAGAGACAAAAAATTATCGTAGCATTTAGCTTTGTGGATATTCTGCAATTATTTCTTGGTCAAATTTGTGCATGTAATAAAGACAAAGATTTTTTTGACTGTTGTCTTCTTCCATGAGGCAGCGGGATGGAGCAAGCAAACAGCTTCATAAATAACAAAGTAGATTGGATCTGTTTTACTCCTGGCTCTTTCAAACTAGAATATTCTCTTCACTTCTTACTCCTTCCACATCTCTCCCTTGAAACTGGAGACAATATTCACTTTGATAGGAGGGCACTTTTGAAATCTGTAAATGAGGAGAGCTAACCATTGCAGTTATTGCAGAAACTGATGTATTTTGCAGTAAAAGCAAGAGCAGGAAGTATGTTCTTTCTCAAACCTTATTAGAAGTAATGAAAGTGAAGCTTGTTTTATACAGGTCGCTAGACAGTCTGTACGCCTGTCAGAAATAGGCAGCATGATTATCATCCACCATGTGCAGTGTGGTTTTTTCACTCTTCCCTGGGGAGCAGCACGCACAAGTAGAATTTTACTTTGCTTTCTGGTTTCTTGCTTTGCTTTTGATTTGTAGGTAAATGTTGATGTATACTTTAAACCCTACACATTGATAAGGAGAAAGCTCATAATGCTCTTTAGTCTTCCTGTGAGATGAAAATATAGCCTTGGCTGGGATCATCTCTCTTGCACAGAGAAGCTCTAGGCTATGCCAAAGAAATACAGTTTTTCTTTCAATGCTATCAGACAAAATTTTAAAGGACAGGTTCTGTTTCTCCCAAATGTAAGACCTTGAACCCAAGATCTTGAACTTGATTTGAAATTCTGTGAGAAGCCAGCACAGCACAGAACATGAAGCAGTGCCTAGCCTGTGCTGTTGCACAGATGCACTCTAGCTTTCTGGTGTAGCTAGCTACCACCTCAGGTACAGCTTCGTTTGGTATAATGCATATCTGAAGTCCAGCCAAAAAGCTACTGCCAAGATAAGACTGCTGTCTTCTAGGTTGGAAGGAAAACTAACCACCTGGAGAGTGGGAAGGGACATGTCCTTGTGCAACTCCTCCCTTGCTTGCATCTGACCAAAGGTGTACTCAGAGTTTGCTTTGTACAGGAGACTCAGGCAAGAGCCCAGAAACCCCAGTGCAGTACTTGCTGTGTGACTCAGAGAAGTGCCAAGTCCAGAGGCCAGGACAAGACTTCCTGATACATCACTTCTGAAGCTGCTAAACTTTGAACATGGTAGTGATGCAATGAGCTGCTGTATTGTGATATAATATGAAATGCTTTTTAAATACCTAGCAAATACAAAACAGAAAATTGGAGATACAAACATGAACTTTGGAAATTAAGTAGACAGCAGAGCCTACTCAGCTGTCCTGCTAATGAAATCTGTGTGCTCTTCAGAGTGGACTGTGGCTGAATTATTAGATTGTTTAAGAACAGGGACAAATGTCAACACAAGTCTGGGCAGAATATTCAATGTGCATATTAAATGCATTGTTATTTCCTATATGAATTTAAGACCCTTCCCCATATCACCAATATATATACACATACTATTACTGCTAATAATAGTAGCTTGTTTAGTCCTACAAGCTTTTTGTGATTAAAATATACAGTGATATCCACTATACAGATCTGCATCCTTTCCCCTCCCACTTTGAGGTGCCTGAACTCATCTTTAACTGGAATTCACACAGCAAGATACTCTCTGAGAGGAAGGAATATTTTTGAAATTATATCTAGCAGCAGTAAACACTTATAAAAAATAGAACAGAACTCTTTAAAGTATAAAGAAATACCTGAGTTTATGTCAAAGGTCAGGGTTTTAGTTCTCATTGGTTTGTATCAGCCTCTATCAGGAACAGTATGCAATAGTCAAGAGGTCCAATATTTTCCTATTACTTCTCAAAGTTTTCTCAATGGGCATACCATTTCAACTTACCTGCCATACCCCTCTTTTCATTAATTGATTTTATTTATTTGCAATAATGGTACCTACTACCGGCAATTCTTCCTGCCATTTTGTCGGTTGACAATCTGTCAAGGATGTATCTGGTCCCTTGACAAACTTCGTTAGACTTAAGCTGACTCTCCCTTCCCCAAGTACTGTAGAGAAACAATGTGTCTCAAAGGCCAAACTCACAGCACAGCGCTTTCTGCAGTCTTCGGATTTTGATGGCCGTACGGTAGGCAGAGAAGCGTACGTTGTTCAAGTCAGCTGTAAAAGCAGAACAGAAATATGAGCAGCCCTAAAAATAGAGTCTGTAGGTTTCCTCTGTCTACAAATTCTAACATTTTGGAAGAAGTCTGATATCCTTTTTCTTCTCTGCATTTAATTAATAGGATACATCAGAACAAATGAACTGAGAAGTTGCGACCTCAGTCCAATCCATCTGCAGGGAAAGCCTCCCAACTCCTACAGTCCAGGGACTTCAGAGATTGGCAGCACCATAAATCCTGACACATATACGTATAACAGAGATTTACATACTTATTGCACAGGGTTAAGTAGTTTCCAGACAAGTGCTCAAATACAGTATGTTTCTCAAATAATTTACAACTCCATCAGATAACATACGGGAATAAGAGGGTAGCAAAGGTCAGAGCACCAAAGAAAAAGTGGCTTTTTAAGTTATCATTTCTATGTCATGATTTTGTAAACAGTGTTTTGAAAGGGACAGTTAGATAGCCATAAGCTCTTTTTTAGAAACTGATGGGTATAGTAACATTTTTTCCTCACTTAACAAGTATTTTACCCTTTTGCTCCTTAGAAAGGGAGATTTCACAGTAAATGCAGATATTAACAGCGCACGTTGAACCAGTTGCACCATAATATGGTCTAGCCTTTACTGAAAGCATAGCTACTCTAATCTCTTACGAAAATTAGTTCCCTGCAGACCAGCATCCTGCTTTAAAGATGCAGACAGCCTGCATCATTGGGCAATCCCTTGTGGATTTAAAAGAAATAACATACTGCATTAAAGTGTAGTCAGAGCATATAATTCAGAATTAATACTACCGAAAGGCAATACACATGATGTAATCAAGGCAGCACATTTAGTTCAAAGTGTGTCTCATCACAAAGTGGGAAGTGCTGTGGTACACACAGTTCATGGCAACTCTGATGTGGCAAGCATACACACGCAGCTTTTACTCATGGAATGAACATCACATAATGTTTTATTTTAGGAAATGTGCTCACCTAAGGACTGGAAGAGGTCAGTCATTTTAGGATGATCCCAACAGGTTGTCTGTGTCTCATGACTACAAAAGAATGAGGTAATCAAAGTTTCAAGCAACATACATACACACTTCCAAAGAACAAAAAACCACAGATATTCTGATTTTCTGTGTTTAAGTGGCATGAAATGCCTGAGCTCCTTAATTAAAATGCATACCCTGTGCCACTCAGCTCCTTGATTTTTTCATCACAAAGTTAGACAGACAATAGCCCACTCATATTTAACAATATATACTTTTAAACCTTACCTGCAACACAGGAAAGCCTGATCACTGTTCACACACTCAATCAATAGGTTAAGCATTGTCTAACCCACTGTTTAGCACTGTTGTTTCAATTCACCAAGACTTCCAACATGCAGCCATATAGGTCAAAACATGTATCATGTCAGGTCTACTGAAATCTCCAAGTCCCTTCTCCAAGCCACATTTTACTGGTATTTATCAATATTAATTGCTGGAATAATTGCACATTTTTGCCTCACAAAGTGTTTAAATTTGAATTAGACTGGTGGAAAATTAGAGAAGTTGTGTGACAATAGCATTCCCTTTAAAAGTTAATAATGAAAATGAAACAATGCTAGGTTATTAAACCTAACAGAAAAAAGCAGAGAATGCCACTTATTTCACCTTTGTTCCTATTTAAAAACTGTTAATGTGCACACATTTTTCTTTTTCCAGATGCAGGTATACTTGGTTGTAAATAATGACTTTAAATGGCATTTTGCCATTAAATATAGTGAATATTTAAATATATTTAAATATAGCTGGTATATTAAAACCTCTGGTTGAACAATAGTTTATCATCACCATTTTTCTTTTGAGAAACCAATCAAGAATGAATCCTTTTCTGCTACGTGGTACCAAAAAAAAAAAAAAAAAAAAAAGGGAATAGAAGGTCCCTGCTCCAGAGAGCTGCAGAGAGCTGCAGAGACTGGACAGGGAGGCAGGCTTCAAACAAAGTAAGTGCTGAGGGCCCTTCTTTACATTACCCTTTGAGATACGCTAGTAGATCCTTCATGCATATTCTATACACCAGTGTGACCTTTCCAGCTTTGAATTTGGTCTAGATCTCAACAGTCAGCCTGTCAGCCTCTTGTTAGGTTTAACTCTCTGCCAAGGGTCTCATTTGTTCATCTGGCATCATCACACCTTTGTGAGATGCTTTTCATGGAAGTTCATAAACAAAGTATGTATTTTCTATTAGTACAATAGGTATTAATCTTCTTTTCTTTCTTTGTGCTTATTTCCTAGTAGACAACTGGAAGCCCTGAACATGATTGCATTTAAACAAGAGATATTTATACAACATGCAATCACGTCATGTCATGAGAGTCACTGGAACAGGTTGCCCAGGGAAGTTGTAGATGCCTCAACACTGGATGTGTTCAAGACCAGGTTGAATGGGGCTTTGAGCAACCTGGTCCAGTGGAAGGCATCCATGCCCATAGCAGAGGGGTTGGAACTAGATGATTGTTGAGGTCTCTTCCAACTCAAACCATTCTATGATTGTATGACTGAAATTCCAAACAAGATGGTCATGGCTCTCAAGGATATGCTGAAGTCCAGAGCTAAGGTATACCAGTATTTAAAGCAGTGTTTTGCAGTTTCTAGAAAGACACTTTTAAAACAGCACTATGTTTATCCTTGTCCAGAAAAGTCATTTAAAAAAGAAATAGCTTGACAGTTCTTTCCCTGGAAGGGGCACAGCAATAAATCATCATGAAGCCAACAACAAAAAGGATCTATCTGAGTTTGGTGCTGTGCCAAGGTGAAGTCAACTGACTGTCCAGCATTCTCAAAAACCCGGTATAAAAAAATCTACAGTATATTAGAAAGAAGAACAACATATACAACTTCAGAAAATATAATATAGTGGTTCATACTGATCAACTTACTTAGTAAGTTCCACACTGGTCCTGAAGCTGCCAAATTTCTGCACTATCATGTTAAGTGGGATGCCATTATTATCTTGTTCACCATTTAGAATTGATTTCTGGTGAAAAAGTTTTACATAAATTGCTTACCTCAACTTTCCTGACCAAGAACCCTGTGCCCTTCCCCCTCAAAAAAACCTAAATCCCTAAAGAAAGAAACCAACCAACCAAAAAAACAAACCGAAGCAAACAAACAAAAAACCCCAAAACAACAACAACAAAAACTAACAACAAAAAAAAAAAAAACAAAACAAACACTGGTGATTTTACTGTCAACATCATAAGTGAGAAGGATTTCTTAGGATTTTCTGAGAAAAGGCTCTTATCTAAAACACCTTCAAACTTCTATGTTAAAAGTAAAGGTAGGCAACGGTACTGTGACAGTAACTTTAAATATATGTATATATAAAAACACATTTCACTCTATTTTAAATACTGAAATATTAGTGCAAACACTACATGTAAACAACATGCAATTCAGCGGAGTCAACCCTGTTTAGCACCTTAGAAACGATCATGTCAAGGTTAGCCATTATGGTAAGAACTTTGCTGAATTGTAGCCTCTATTTCCCAGTTCAGTATTTTCTGACATTAAAAAAAAATGTTTCCAGTTTTCTACTTGTGGGGTGCTGCAAGAATCTCACCTGGGATGCACAGCAAAAGTGCAAAGGTTTGTTAGCAGCAAATGCCTCTCTACACAAACAACAATGGATCAATAGCAGAAGCTGATGTGAAATTTGTCTTTTCTTGTAATAAATTGCTAAATTTTGCTAGGCCCAGAGACCTTTTATCTCTATTATTATTATTATTTATAAACAACAATTTAAAAAAATTGTTAAATACTTGGATAAATCCTTGCCTTTTTTTTTTCCCCTTCCAGAAATACACCGATATACTCCAGTAAATATGTGTAATGGTTAAGTAGAATGTGGGCAGAATTAATTCTAATTTAGATTCCAGCTCTAAAGAATTTATAAATCCATATGCAATGAATAAGAGCTGATATTACCAAACTTTTTCCTTAAGTCAAGTTTCCAAGAGTTAAGAACAAACAACAGTTTCATTATTGAAATTTTATGCTTTAAGTACACAGTTTCAGTAGCAGTTTTATCTGAAAGACTAAATACCACTTTAATCATGACAACATGCTGTGCAAAAAATGATGTTATTTTCTCTATTTTGTGTGTGTGCTTAACAGAAAGTAGAAAAAAGTGAAGATTTCCAAGATACTGGTATCCTATATTACCATTTTGTTTCTCCATTTAATGTAGTAAATACCTGAATAGCTAATTTTTCTCTGTACAGAAAACACAGAGCATGAAATTTATACCTAATAAAAGAAGGATCTGAAAATATTTTATGTTTCTATTTTTATTTCACAGAGAAATACATTCGTGCCAGACTGTGTATGGACTAGTCATCAGGTGGACCTAAAAAAAGCCAAGAGAGAACCCCTTCACCCAGGCTTGTTCATAATTACCTGGAAGTCAGTATTAATTTGACAGCTGCTAATTGACTACACGAGGTGTACCCAACTGTGCCAGCCTCATCCCAAAACATCTAGCAAGGAACTGTCGGTAACATTCGAGCAATCCCACACACAGATCCAGCAGAGAAGAGGAATTAGATCATTGAGTGAATCACCAGCTCAACAGTCCATTCAGGTCAAAGGTGGCAACAACTCCACTGCTGCAGGCAGTGTCACTACCACCACCAAATACATTCTATGGATACGCAGAAGACACCAAAGCCAGACTGCTCTGGACAGAGTTGAGAATAAATATGATTGTAAATTTTAAAAGAGCTATTAAAAAAAATGGAGGAGAATGTAGGAATCAGTCTCAACGGCAACATTTCTTAATGCAAAGTTTTGTTTTATAACAATTTCATAATATGCAGGGACTTATGTGGACACAAGCTGATTTTCACAGGAAGAAAAAATGAGTGTGCAGATAACCTTTCTATGCTGCAAATAAAACTGTCAGAGAAAGGAGTGATTTTATTAGGCGTGCAAGACAAAGTGCTTTCTGGCGATTTGGTTTATAAAGCAGCTCTTTGAAATAAGATCCATCTTTCTCTGCTGTAGCTACAGTAGCTTTTGTATTATTGATGCAAGCCAATCAAGCATTGAGAAACATGCTCAGGAACTTTACAGTACTGGATGGTCTCTAACAGATGAGACAGACTTGATGAAACTGCAGGAGATCTTTCTGACTGGGATCTCGTAGCTCCTTTTTATGTAAGTTCATGATTCAGCAACCTACCCTAAAATATGCACCACAGTAGTTAGAAATGCCAGTCAGTTACAGCCCAGAGAGTAAAAGCAGACATGGATGTTCCCCTGCTCCTCTGATACCTTGCTCAGTAAACACAAATAACATACAAGGCATCAGATGTACAAGAACAGGAAATCTGATAAACAAAATGCTACACACTTTCTTTGTATGTATTTTATGTGTTTATGGGAAATACGCCATCCCTAGAGCCAAGGATCGGATATTGCTAACTTGCTAATTACAAGAGTAGCTACAACAAGGAAAGTAACTAAAGCAGTATGCATTCATTCACAGAAGCACTCCAGTCATTTTCTGAAGATTTCCAGGCAAAGTCATTTTACTACATCACAGAGAGCTCCAGTTTGATTCCTCTGGAGGTCATAACTTCTGGTAAGTCCCAGAAAGCAATTAGGATGGATTGTTTTTACCACAGAGAGACAACAAGCCTTCAGAGAACTGAGCCCTGCTAGCAACTATCTGCAAAGAATCTGAAGAAATGTCATTTTCTGTATTTTTCTATAGCAAACAATCTGTAACTCTCAGCGATGGAAAATTAAGCCTGCAGAGAAGCTAATGGAAATCTAAATTTGGAATGATGCTGAAGTTAGATGGAAAAAAGAAATTAATTTTACAAGGTACCTTGTGAAAATACATGAGAAGTTCATAACTTTTAGTAATTTCACTAAATTTCTGAAAAGGCTCAAAACGGGCATTTAACCAAGAGCAGACAAATCTACAGAGGCTTCCCTCTGTTATAACTACGGTGGCAGTTCTGTCCCAGGTTGCAGTGACACACCAAGGAGCACCTTCTCTTGCAAGTGCTCTACTAACTTCAGGAAGAACTACTTGTAGAGTGAAAGTGAGCAACAGTTAGGCTCATTATTCATCTTGCATGTAGATGACACTGGATAAAAAGAACCTTTCAAGGTCTACAGGAGCCCAGGTTATGAGATTTCATTCTGCACAGTTGGTGGCATCAGAAAGGATTTCTGCTATGACAGAAATGAGCTGGTCTACAGGACAGTAACACAAGTGGTCTGAACATATTACAGCTTCCCACATGCTTCAGTCATGGGAAGAATTAAACGCATTTCACTGAGCCACAAGATAATTCATTCAGCGTTTTTAGTTTTTTTGTTACTATCAAAAGACTGAGTTGCTCTGAATAAGTCTCTCCTAAGTCTCTTCTGCCAAAACTTAGTGATACAATGTAAGGCATACAGCAAAACAGGCATCCATAAATAGATTACATGACAAACCAGTATAATTTAAGAAGTCTAAACACATTTGTGTAAATTCACTAGCTAAAAATAAACATTATAACCATAAAATATTCCAAATTTTTAAAACTATGTATTAATGAAGTGTTCTAAAGCTAATGACAAACATTTTACAATCTAAATGACAAACATTTACCCTTAAAATCTGTTTCTTATTCATTACGTTTGCTGGCAGCTTTCTAATTACAATTGGCAAAGGTAATCCATGTCAAAATCACTTGCTGGTTGTAAATAAAGAGCTGAGAAGTAGTTAGCATGTCATTTAACTTACAATCTCTAGAACGAAGAGAACAGCTCTGTTTCAAGCTGCCCATGTAGTTGTGAGAAAAAAAATTCAATTCATTCTTTTTTAGCTTTTTGCGCACAAGAAAGAAAACCAGAGACAGGTTTGTGTTGGTTTTTTTCCTTTATAATTTCTCAGTACAGGCAAGGCCTATGTCTGTGTTGATAATCATCAGCAAACACCATAAGAACAGACTCTGGCATTATGTTAATCTGCTTTCTGTTCCTGTAGTCATTTGCACAAAACATTACCTGAAATCAGAATCTTTGCTGATCACTGATGAATCAACAGCACTCAGAACTCTGACTTTTCTGCCCTTGTCAAATTTCAAATGGCATAACAATATCCCAACTTTATAAATGTGTTATGGAGTATTATCTAGATATCATATATTTTCTTTCCTTTTTTTTTTTTTTAAGCCCATTAGAAAATACTGGTTTGTCGTGAAAGAGCTGGCATAATGCATTGCAAGGGTAATGTATATCAGAGGTTGATGGTGCAATTTATATGCAGATATTTGGAAATCCCGCCAGAGAAAATGTACTACTACATTTCTTTAATAGAAAAAGAAGACCAGCACAGGAATTGGTAATTGAAGAAATTATCAAAAATGGAATCCTGTACTATCTCTTTCTGCAAATTATATTTTATTTTCCTTTCTAAGGGAAATACTTCTTTAATACTTACAAGAATGAGATTCTGGATATAAAGAGAATAAGAAAAAAAAAAAAGTTAAGTTTCGAAGTTCCATTAGTTCTCCCCCATTTCTCCATACAGGCATAAACCAAACATCAGGAAAGACTTTCTGAAGAGTCTCAAACAAAATGGAGAAGCAGAAAGCATTTTATTTCTGTCTCCCATAAAGCTGAACATGATATAGGAGGTGATAAAATGTTTTTTTTAAGATGTTGGTGATGCCAGCCTGTGTGGGATTACAGAAAAGTAACCAGGGCAACTATGGAGTTCGATATTGATAAATTTAATGATTACTCCAAGGAACTGCTCTATGTAATGCCCTGCATGACATTAAAGTCACTGTGACTCATTCTGTATGACCATTTTGTTTCTTCTGCACAGTACAAATATCTAATAATTTATAGGATTGAAATGTACACAACTGACGAATACTCGAATAACAGTTAAAAAAGCAACAGTGAGAAATATCAGGGTAATTATGGTTTCTGCACATTCCTTTCAGCTCACTGTGTTTTCCTCAAAGATATTTTACAATCATATGTAGTGTCTCCTTTATTCTTCTATTGTTCTTGAGAATATTTTTATTGAAATGGTATGTAATACAGGCTTTAACTTTTTTTCATTTTCTGTTATAGAGGTCAAGCATATCTTAATTGTGAGATTCAAATAGTTATAAATGAACAGTAGAAAACTCTGCTACTAAATCTCAAACCTTTGCAAACTAACCCACGAAATATGTACTCAATGGTAAGGTTGCCATACCTTTTGTCCAAACGTCACACTTCTATTACCAAAAATGCATTAGTTAATACTGTGCCTGCTGTGATGTGTATCCCCCTCCATAATGCCCATTAGTCCCATTCTCTGTTATAAAGTATGGAGGACTAAGCTCTTTTTGGATTTTTTAGCAGCATCAAGATTTTACAGATTCAGGTTTTCATTCACTGAATTCAACTGCAACAGAGATGACTCAGATTACAGAAATGCAAAAACTTCTATCAATTGTTACTAAGAAAAAAATCAAGCAGTGGGCAAAAAGGACTAAATAAAATCACACTAACAGAGGCAAAGCCACTTGGCAAATTTGGTTTACGTAGTCAGACAATTCAAGAGGAGAAAAGAGACAGGCTAAACCATGTGAGTAGGTTCAGTTTGACCAAATACCCACCATAGCCCAGGGAACACACACTTTGGTAAACCTCAGCTCAATGAACCATAATCCTTCCAGCCAAGCAGAATAGTCACTCCTTCCCCAAAATCCCCAAACTCAGACTGCCTCTGTTTGAACTTGTAGGGCAGAGGAGTTTGTACACTGACTTTTTAATCTTTCATGTGCTTCCATTATCTGATTAAATACAACCCCAGAAAGGGCAGACATGACAACTATTGGTAAATGGGGTGGGGAGAAAAAAATCGGACTCCAAAGCCACCATGGTGTGCTGGCACATTAAGGATCTCTTTCTTTGAGACACTTCTGTCTGTAAGTGTAAATTCAAGTTACCTCTGGCATCAGGAAACAAAATAAATGCTCCTCATCTGAAAATACAGAAGTCTTGCATCATTTTGACATTCTCCCTACAGATTCATTGCTACCTAAAGTGCTTCCTTCTGCTTTCTCAGATGCAGTTACCTAATTTTCTTTTTGAACTCCGTTATCTGCGTACAATAACACTACAAAGCATGCAGTTTTGTTTGTTTTTAAATACTCGTCTTAACAAAGGTACAACTACATCATCATCTGCAGCTATGTCACTTTCTGAATATTTTACATTTCTCATTCAAGGGCACACACAAAAAGCCATCCAGATGAAGTTAAGGTATGAATTTATGGTTGTCTAAGATGAGTGTATGTTCTTATTCAGATTTAAAATAGGCTAATTTCAATTAGCATTTATTTCCCTTTCAAAATTAATTTTTAAAAATTCTCATTTTTTAATCAAACAATCATTAATCAAACTTATCTTCCTTGCTCTGCCGTTTTTCTTCCTTATCCCATAAAATGAACAACTGGTACCTTAAACCTTCTCTTTGAACATGCAAGTCTTGCTGTAAAGGCAGTAAATATAATTGCTCTTGAATGATAGAGTAATTGAGACACATCATAACTGTTCCTTCTACTCATGCTGCAGTTTACATCAAAGGTACCTTGTTCAAACAGGTTAGTACAATTAAACAAAAAAGAAATTAAGTTAATCTTTGCCTCTTTCCCATAATTTCTTTCTAAAGAAACAACCACCATTAAATTCTCTTGACTGTTCTCTTGAATTGTATTACAAAAGCTCATGCAATTACTCCAGTAAAATAAGTTTTTGTGCTAGCATTAGTTTCCTCTATTCTTTAAACTATATATGAAATTGAGGAATAGACAAATATTTAAAAGAGTATTTAAAGCTAAGAGTAGTCTCCAGCCTGATCATACAAAAGCAAATTAAGTTCAGAATAAGCTCTTTTCTGCTTTATTTTCCACAACTCTGTGTTTTATCTGGCTGCTGCTGCCAACATTGAAGTTTAGATCAGAAAGCAATAAGAAATAAAGGAAACTGCCAAGGTCAGTCTGCTTGTCAGACTGTGGAGCTGTCTCAGTATTCCTCCGCAAGCTTTCTAAAATAAATAAATAAATCCAACCAGTTACACGTAACATCATTCTTCTCTTTCAAGACACAGGAATCAAGACATTGCTTCAGCAGCATGTATCATGTTTAAAGTAGGGAAAGATTACTGGAAAGGTCTTTGGGATGCAGTAGTTAATTTTGTTGACGTCATTAAAGTAATCCTCAAAATAAATGAGCGGTCTCTGCTTCTATAAAGACCTCAACCCTCAGAGAACCTGCCCTATGCTTCTGCCCCTTTATCAAACTTCCTGTATAAATTCATTAAAACAATTTCTGAGCGACGCTGCGGTTTGTTCCGCAGCAGCAACTGGCTTCATTCCTCAATCTTGTTGCAGGGCAGACAATACACTACTATCAGAACAAGTCCACAGTACCACTGAATACTTTGCCACAAAGCTGCGTGCTTGCAGGATTGCACGTAGTGTGTACACTAGAAATACTTACTTTCTTCTGGTGTAGTCATAATAAGAAAAGATTTCTCAAAAACTGAACTCTGGCCAAAGTGGGGCAAGGGAAATGCCCAGAAACTAAAACCAAAAGGTATTATGAAGTATGAAAAAAAGGATATGCATATCAAGCATTCACGCCAAAAATCTTTGCTTTGCTCAGCACAGATTAGAAGCTTTAACCTTAGTCTGTTCCATCTGCTGTGGTGGTAGGACTACCCATCCTATCTCTTCTGTCCTCCACCTCTGAATGTCCCCATGGGCTCCACAGACCCCTCCTGCACGCCAACTTGCATCTGGTAAGCAGGCCCAGCTTCCCACTTCCAACTTCCCAGCTCTGATCAGGTACAGCAGGAATGTGAATTGTCATCTTTCAACACCCACTAAGGGCATACCCACAAGAAAAAAAAGACTGTTTGGAATAGTTTTCCTCTTGGTCTCTGTGGTTTGATACTTCAGTGTTTTCCTTGAATTACTGCTGTAGGTGGGATCATTTTAATTGTGCTGCCACCCAAATCTGGGCTGTCAGTGTGCTTCCATATCCAACCTCTGCCCTCTCAACTTCCACTTGGGGCTGAGGGAGGAACCTTTCCTCCAACGTGTTACAGCTTTCTGTGGCCTCCTGCAAATCTTTTCAGCAGAGGCACAAATGATTTTATAGAGAATTCATGGATCTTCAAAGTAGGTTTTTCCTTTTTCTAGTTACCTACTCAGACTCTTTAAAAAAATTAATCTTCATATGAAGTTGAAAAACAACCGCCAAACCTCAAGAATGATGACAATAGAGTTGATCGACATAGGTGTACTCTCACCTGCTTTTAAAAGCTCTCAAGCACTCAAATTGTTTGAAGCACAAAATGTGGCTCTCAGATTTATGACAGCAATATGCAATAGTACAAAGTCCTCACTGATATTCTTTCAGAATGAATTATCTGCAGGTCCAATTCATAGTCATCCTACAGACTTAAAAGCCCTACTTTTTTTTTCAAACTCAAACTGGTAATATTTTAACACACAGTTTCTTCAGCTTAAATTAATTACTCTGAGTCTGGTTGAATATACAATGTACCTTCTCAAAATACCTCTCTGGCAAAAAGCTATCCTTCTCTCAAAGCTGCAGTCTTTGACCTCTAAAGTACTGGCAAACAGTACATAAATAAATGCCCATGGAATGAGAAAACCCAAGTTAAGGATTGCTCCGGAGAGAACACATCAAAATATCCATAATTACATACCTAAGTATTACTTATTACTTTCAAAATAAATATCTCAACCATTCCTCTTGGTAATGAAGGTATTTGTACAATATTTTGTCAATATATATGTTAATGTTAAATTTGTCGTAGTATCAAGCACTATAAAAACTTCCATACAGTAAAGAAAATGACAGTGAATGTCTATTTCTGAAGGAATTTTGCACAAAATGAGTGGGCTCTGTGGATACTATTCACCACTGTTCTGCTACAGGTTTTAAACTCTGCATTTTTAAATACATTATGTGTTCAGCTTTTTTCCCTTTACTCTACAGTTTATACCCTGAATGAGCCACATACATAAGAGAAAGTCTAGTTTGAATATCAATATGGTATTACAGTGGAATGTCTCTGCTGTGTCCCATCGTTTGAGTGGGACTTTTAGATAGGGTTTCTCATTGATTTCTTTTTATATATTTCTAAATTCTACTGTATGCAAATAAATAAATATGAAAATATATAGTATATGTAGCAGCAGCATCACACTATGTAGAGAAACTATTGATAACATTTTGAGTTACTACTTAGTACCTATGTTTTTCTGCCAGGTTATGGTGATAAGACCCTCTGTTATGCTTAAGGAAAAACAACCAAGGCAAACTTACTTGATATAATAGGGCACTTTGTTATGTGAAACAGATCTCTGCCATGGAAATTGTACTGAGGCTGAGGAAATAAAGAGAAGATAATTATTAGAAAGTACTTGTCAAATAAAAAAAAAATCAGCTATTTTCATTTTATTTACTTATTTAACAATTAAAACAGTTACAATAAATTAAATGGGAACAATTCAAGTTTCCCAGACAACTCTGAGTACTTAGAAAATCAGCTGGAGAAAACAACAGCAATGTATCAAGATGATTCTAGGCATCTATTTGATGCCAAGTTGGAAATAAAACAAATGTGATGATTCTACTTCAAAGATGGATAATAAATTCTGAGCAAGCAAGCTAACCATCCAGGGAAAATGGAGGCACTGGTTTTCCTACCCCCATAGAATTATAGTCAGTTTAAGCCTTGAAAATAAATGCTTCTACTACTATAATTAATGCTCTGCAACAGAACAAAAAAGGAGAAATATCAACCTTATTTGTATTAGTTACAAGCCTTAGCTCCTATTTGCAACTCAAATTTAATATTGATTAACACTGTATGACCACAGAAAAGGCATCAAAACCTGTCTTTGCACTCCTTGCTGAACAGTGGTAATTTTTGCAGAATTTATGCAAGTGACAGATATCATCCATAACATCAAGAAGCCTCCCACACACCAAGTTGCAAAAGGCATGAAGTCAAACATGACACTACAGCTCTGCTTATCTTAAGATCCTGGGAGATAAAAGGGGAAAAAATTTTCAGCCCAACAGGACTGCTGGTGCACAAATTAAAAGTAGCTATTTACTGAAGAACCATAGGTATGTACATGTCCTACCAGAAATTACTAGACTAGCGCCTGGATAATGAGGGTTTTATCATAAAAGAAACTCACTCCAGTAGATTCACTGTAGAAGCAGAGACTGAAAGAACAGGTAGAAATAACTGCACATCACAATGGGATAAATTTATACTGCACACATAGGCCAACACTTCCACGACAGAGTTCCTACCCTTAGGTGCTAACAACTCTGTTTAAAAACCTAGTAAAATGAGACACGGCTTTGATCCACATTGGATCTCAAGTAATGAAACTCTCAATTAATGTAATTTTATGCAAGCGTGGCCCACTTCAGAGCTCATCTCTCTTTGGCAAAAAAACTCCATTTGAAAGTCACTCATTATTCTTCCCCTAAGATCCCTCAAGACTGCAGTGAAGACTTCCAAGTCATGTAAACCCCATAAGCTGGTGCTGCTGCAGAGAAAGGCAGGTCTCACCCTGCTCCCAGCAGTTCCCTGAGCTGTTAAAAGGGGCTGTTACTTCTTTCTGGACCACAAAAGAATTTCATATCTTATAATTTAAGAAACATTCATGTACTGAAGCATTCATTACTGATTCACATGTAATCTGAAAGAGATTAACTGAGAAGAGTATTTGGGAAACTACAGGAACAAAGTAAACCACACTATTCAGTGGAAAAAAAAAAAAAGAAAAGAAAAATCCATATCAATATTTAAAGAAGAAAATAAGATTTGCCATACAGAGGTAGGTGAAGAAAAAAACCAGTAAAGAAAAACACAGAAACGCTAAAGGCTCAAATAGAGGTAGTTAACTAAAAAATAACCCTTAAGCATTTCTAACTCTAAAAAAAAAAAAGAAAACAATCAACCAGATAGGTGAAGGTGACCATCAGCTTTAGAGTTTCATTCTTCCATGTTGTAATTTGGCACCAATGGTGGCTGTGGTGCTACTATACTTAATTTTGTCAGCTAACTAAGATGAAAAATCCAGACAAATTTTGTTTAGGTACGATTTATGTGCTATGATAGAATATGGATATTCTGCACTGACACATGAAGCATCATAATAAATTAAATTGTTAATTGTTATGGACCCAGTCATACTCTATTTACCCAGGAACAACCTTTCCAAAAACTCTGCTGCATGAAACTGCAAAATGAAATTCCCATTCTTCTTTTAAAAAGAGTTTCTTGATGAAAACTGAACAGAGTAGTTATCGATTCTGGCACTCACTAGCAGGCCTGCAGATATTAGTAAGGCTGGACACCACCCAGAGCTGCTTTGAGCAGGCCATTTGAAGACCTAGGCTATTTTTTTGAGAACATGTGGAGTCAGCGCTCCATGGATGTTCATGGATTCTTCTGAGAAAGCATAGAAGAAACACAACAGAGAAGAGTGGATCGTGGGGCTTAGAAAATAAATGAACTACAGAAAAAAAAGGCGATTGTTTCTTAAGGCAGGAGACAGAAAAACAGTCTTTTTGAAAGAATATTGGACTATAAAGATTATTCATCTTTATCTGTATTATCCGTGTAAAATTTACTGATCGGTAAGTAACTTGCAAGGCACTTAATGTTCACCTCAAAAGCACTGAAAAATGATCAATCGAATTCTGCCTACCACTGATGGGAGAAGAAAAACAGCTCAGTAAAAAGAAGGAGCATAGACTGTAGTGGCCTACTAATACTGCTTTACTTCAGCCTCCTACTGTGGGACATTTTAGGAAGGGCCACTGTCATACTGTCTTCAAAAATATTCTGAAGCACTTTCTAGCAATGGTCTGGATGAATCCATGTAACCTGTGTTCCAAGAACTCCAAATGCAGTATTAAATACTGCACTGTGTCTTTTTTTTCTTTTTTTTTTTAAGTAGATAAACATTACTAGCCACTGCAGAGATGAAATCACTGGATTAAGGTGGCTGGAATCAGGATGGTAGATAATCTCATCTACTCTCCCATGAAAGGCTGGATTAGACGGTCTCTCGAGGTCATTTCAAACCTGGACTATTCCACGTTGTATGAAGCTGATTAAGAGGTAGCACAAATTACTGATTAAATGACAACCAGAAGCTACTCAGCTGAAAACGGTGTGATGGCAAGCTAAGGTCTCTTGCAAGAATTTGGAAGAAGAGTAACAGGTAGGTGAGGTAAATTTAAAATATCTGCTGTCAAATGAGCACAAATAAAAAGCTCTCCTCTAATTCAGAAGTGCAACTTTGAAGATAAAGATTTGCACAAAACATATCACAAACTCAGTTTTAGGAGTTTGAGATTCTTTTATTCTGACTACCACTGTACTTGTTCCTCGCTGTTAGGAGTCACTTATGGCTGCTAAAAAGGTTTGAAAAATTTGATGTAGACTATGCACTATTTCAACCTGTCAGGATAAAACCTTCATTTTTCCAGATTTAATGACTCTTTTATTACTTTTCTTTTGAAGCTACTGTCCCCAGCTTTCATTTAACAGACTTTATATAAAGTTGTAGGTATTAATTCTGTAACTCTGTCTAGTTCAAACTCTTAAAACAGATCTTATTGCAGTTAAGTTTTTGCTGTAGGTTGTGTGGGGAAGGAGGCTGTTTGACAACTTAAAAGGATAGGTGACTATTATGTGGTTTTGTAGGACTGTGGTACTTGGCTATAGCTCTTTGTGCTATCTACCAACATGCTTTCTGGAAACTTTCCCTTTTTGTCTTTTATATGTAACATAAACCAAATGTCCCTTTAAGCCTGGAGAAGACGTCCTAAGTCAGGCTGAGGCATGCTGATAAGGTAATGTGTAGTCTCTTTGGATGTAATTCTATGAATGTTTTATCCAGCAACCAAACCAGTTCACCAGCCAGTCAGTCTTCTAAATGTAATTATTTGTTGTTGCATGCTATAAGCCCAACCAAGGAAACGACCCAGTTCAAGGCAAACAAAACCAGCCAACCCTGCCTGGCAGGCTTCCTTGTTTTACATGTGGACTTTTCACTGATTCTTTTTCTTTTTTTCTTTTTTTTTCTTTTCTTCAGATTAGTCACCTGAACATTTGCCTTGGTTCATTTGAGGAGAGGTGACCAGCCTTAACAGTGACACAGGAGTGAAGTCAGGAATTTCTTAAAACAACTAGAGTAGAGGAAACTGCATTTTCTCTACATTGCTTCTAGTCTGTTTTAATACACAAACTAGACTGACTACTGTCCCAAATAGTTAATCTGTCATTTTTTAGCAGTGTCAAAAGGTACCACTCTATATTCTTTCCAGTAAATCATTAGAGTGCACTGTCCAGGTCAAGGTTACAAGTTTGAGATTGGAAGGACTACAAAAACACTGCGGCAACACTATACAATACTTTTAACCAGGATTAAAAAAAAGTAAATAAATAAAATTATATGTTTTTAAAGATGTTTGTTTGTTCTCTCAATTTAAAAAAATGACAAAGTGGCTCCAGGAATTGTTATTTTGCATAACAGCTGTAATATTTTAAGTACACTGCATCTCATTTATCATGATGCTTACTGAAAAACTAGCTGTCAATTTAAAATAAGAAGACTGTTGTCATGTAACTCAAGAGGAAATCAATATCTATTTATTGTTTTAAATTATATCAGCTCTTTAGCTATATAGGAACATACAGTACTTGAGAACCTCTGGGACAGAGCTGCTAATTTTTATGTTCACGTCTCAATTCCTGCAATCATTTTATCTTTTTTACAGAAGCCCTCAGTTAAAAACAGGAGAGCTGACTGGGGAGTTAACACTTTCTATCATGAGCTCTGATGATGGCAGACAGACTAGAACATCAGAACATCATCACGGATTTTAATATTACCACTTATCTATTTGGAACTGGGGAGGTCCCGGATGACTGGAGACTTGCCAATGTGACGCCCATCTATAACAAGGGCAGGAAGGATGATCCGGGGAACTACAGGCCTGTCAGCCTGACCTCGGTCCCGGGAAAGGTTATGGAACAGCTCAACTTGGGGGTGATCACACGGCAAGTGCAGGACAATGGGGGGATCAGGCCCAGCCAACATGGGTTCATGAAGGGCAAGTCCTGTTTAACCAACCTGATCTCCTTCTATGATCAGGTGAACCGCCTAGTGGATAAGGGAAAAGCGGTGGATGTTGTCTATCTGGACTTCAGTAAGGCATTTGACACCGTTTCCCACAGCATTCTGCTGGAGAAGCTGGCAGCTCATGGCATAGAAAGGAGGACTCTTCACTGGGTTAGAAACTGGCTGGCTGGCTGAGCCCAGAGGGTGGTAGTGAACGGAGTAAAATCTAGTTGGCAACCGGTCACAAGCGGTGTCCCTCAGGGCTCAGTTTTGGGACCTGTCTTGTTTAATATCTTCATCAATGACCTGGACGAGGGAATTGAATGCACCCTCAGTAAATTTGCAGATGACACAAAATTAAGCACAAGTGTCGATCTGCTTGAGGGTAGGAAGGCTCTGCAGCGGGATCTGGACAGGCTGGAGCGATGGGCTGAGGTCAATTGTATGAGGTTTAACAAAGCCAAGTGCCGGGTCATGCACTTTGGTCACAACAACCCCCAGCAACGCTACAGGCTTGGGGAGGAGTGGCTGGAGAGCTGCCTGGCAGAAAAGGATCTGGGGGTGCTGGTGGACAGCCGGCTGAACATGAGCCAGCAGTGTGCCCAGGTGGCCAAGAAGGCCAACGGCATCCTGGCCTGTATCAGAAACGGTGTGACCAGCAGGAGTAGGGAGGTGATTGTGCCCCTGTACTCGGCACTCGTGAGACCGCACCTTGAGTACTGTGTCCAGTTTTGGTCACCACAGTACAAGAAGGACATTGAGGTGCTGGAGCGGGTACAAAGAAGGGCAACAAGGCTGGTGAAAGGGCTGGAGAGCATGCCCTATGAAGAGCGGCTGAGGGAACTGGGTTTGTTTAGTCTAGAGAAGAGGAGACTGAGAGGAGACCTCATTGCCCTCTACAACTACCTAAAAGGAGGTTGTAGCGAGGCTGGTGTTGGTCTCTTCTCTCAGATTAGTAATGATAGGACGAGGGGAAATGGCCTCAAGTTGCGTTAGGGGAGGTTTAGATTAGATATTGGGAAGAAATTCTTCACTGAGAGGGTAGTTAGGCACTGGAATAGACTGCCCAGGGAGGTGGTGGAGTCACCATCCGTGGAGGTGTTTAAAGAACGAATAGATGTGGCGCTTGAGGATATGGTGTAGTGGTTAGAGAGATGCTAGGAGAAGGTTGGACTTGATGACCCTGGAGGTCCTTTCCAACCATAACGATTCTGTGATTCTGTGAAATAAGTCAAATGAGAACAAATGAGCAAAAGCATCTGCTTTTGCCCTCTCAGTATATGAGAGGTTGTAGGCTTACATCTCTAAAATTTTCACTAATAGAAAGAGATGCGATGCAAAGATGGGTTTCAAGAGGAAGTGATGCAGGTTTTCTTTCCCCACCCCTTTATTTGAAGTTCCAGGAGCATATGACATAAAGCCTTTAATAATAAAAAAATGAAAATCCAGGCAACTTATCCTTTGTGTCACCCCAGCAAGTGTAGCAGCAAAAGGAAACTGAGGAAAGAGGCAGCAGGCGATGAGAAGAAGTGGTTATGAACACACGAAGATTCTGAAACACCCATAGGTCAGATGTGGCAACAAACAGAGGACAACGAATAAAGCGGCCAGGGACACAACCATAACTCAGCAAGATATTGCTGTGATCCCCAAGGGAAGCACGCCAGTGAGAATGTCAGTGGAGTTATGAAGATGAAACACTCTACAAAAACAGGAAGGTAGATACCAACATGGAAGGGGAATGTCGTGTCCCTCAAGCCATAAGGAAACTTGGAGTAAAGAGTAGTCAGTTTTTGAGAAAGCCGTCATACCTCATGTGTATTCATTAATTCAGAGAACTTACTGGAAAGAAAGTGCTGTGATGCAGGCCCAAAATCTTGGTGTGCCTCTTGTAACTGTTTAAGGCGATCCTCTACAGACACCTACACACAAACACACATACACAAAATTTACATTACATTTATTTGTAATGCCAGTCCCATGATAATAAAAATACTTGTTTACATTGATTTATAGTTAAATACATTTGTCAATGTGCCATAGCACTTTGACATCCAGCTACTCAAGGCTATTTTTTTACTTTTGTTTGCTTGATGAAAGTCATGGTCATATCTTGCAGTGTTCTCCTGTGAGTGCTGCAGATCAATAACTACCAATAGTAGTTTCATGGTGACTGTAGCCTAGTGCTGAAGTTTCTGACCTCCTCCCTACCCTTCTGTTGTCCAGATTTCCATAGTCAGCAGGTCTCAGTTTGATTGTATTGATCTCTTAACTGCCTTTCTAGCACAGAACATTTCGGAAGATATCACTTCACTGGCTGACATGACACCCCACTCGTTTATTAATTGAAACTGCACTAGCACACCCAGCAGCAGTTTGGCTGCTTAGTTAACTCAAGTTGAGAAGATGCAAAAAAAACCCCAACAAACCAAAACCACAACCAAAACACCAAACCTTGCTACCAAATCACATTAGGATTGGGAAGGACTGATATGGGAAGGACGTTAATAATTTTGCCTCTCAGAAGCAACTGATTCAAAACTACTAGCCTAGAAGCTGATGCTCAGGTTTTGAAAATTCATTGCCGCTACCCTCAGCTAGAGAGGCAACAGATCCTTCATCCTTCCCCCAGGTTTTTCAGACACTTAACATCACCCTTAGAAACCAGATAAAGAAATAAATAGCTGCTGATTCACAATAAGTATTTCCTACTAAAAAAAAAAAAATAGTTAAGGAGTGCAAAAATTGATAAATGAACATTAGTTGATGTAAGAAATTTCATTAAACCATTCATTGTGAAACCATGCATGAGTCTGAACTATAATCAGGCATATTGATTTACCTTTCTCAGACCATTTAAGCACAATAATCATAACCGAGCAATATGAATCTCTCTCACAGCATACCCTCGTCTGTTTTATAATGCTAAATGTGCTACTGTTCACATCTTGTTATTGCACTACTAATATTTTAACTTTAAGTGAAATTCCATGCAGAAATTGAACATTCAAAATCAAAATAAAGCAGCTTCCACAGGAGATGGAAACACAACAGAAACATGTACACCAGTTTTCAGTAACAATGATTTATGCAGTACAAATACTGCTATAAGATGTACAAAAAAGCATGCAGCAATAGTTCCTAACAGTCTCCAGAGATTGATGCAGCCTCCTAAGTGTGTAAACCACTGAGACAGCTTGAAAGGAGGCTCGGGGGAGACCTTACTGATCTGTACAACTACCTGAAAGGAGGTTGTAGAGAGGTGGATGCCAGTCTGTTCTTCCAAGTAAAAAATGATAGGACAAGAGGAAATGGCCTCAAGTTGTGCCAGGGAAGGTTTAAGTTGGATACTAGGGAAAAAATTCTTCACTGAAACTGTTGTCAAGCACTGGAACAGGTTGCCCAGGGAAGTGGTTGAATCACCAACACTGGACATGTTTAAAAGTCATGTAGATACAAGGCTTAGGAACATGGTTTAGCAGTGGACTTGGCAGAGTTAGCCTAATGGTTGGACTCAATGAACTTAAAGGTCTTTTCCAACATAAATGATTGTATGATTCTGTGAAACTTAAAGCTTTTGGTCAAGCCACAGTAGGAAAGACAGCTTCCTTTGTTGGCATCACTAAAGTAACACCTTAAAGACAGAAATAATGAATAAATGGTAATAATGCATCTCTTAAGAGAACAGAAGAGAGTGAGAAACATCCCTCTCCCTGCCACATACTATACACTGTATTCAGAAAAATACCTGTAAAAGTTTCCACCGCATATTAAGATCATCCAGTTGACGAGACATCTTTAATGATGGATAAAGGTCAAGTGGAGATAGCTGACTGGATAAATCATTCACTGTTTTAACTTTCAAGTTGATGGGAGCAATTTCTTCTCTAAAAGCCTAAAAGAGTAAGAAGCATACATTTATGTTCAATGGACATCTGAGCAGCATAAAAGCCACCATAAACTCAACATGGTGCTGACTTGCTCAATATGGCAGCTTATGCCAAACAAGCATACACAACTCTGTTCTCCAGCAAAGAAAGTTCACTCACTTCAATGTTCTTATTAACTTGCTCATATTCATCTTCAGAGAAAAACACTATGAAATTTACTCAAATGCCCATATCCAAATTGCACCCCTGAAACAATTTAAATATTTTCTTTTTTAGTGGTGCCATATGGCTTTAGAGCTTTTCTTTCCAAAAAGAAATACATGATGCTCTATCAGGAGCTTTAGCAGTATAATGCCTGTTAAGTGCTCTTAAGAAAAAATATGTTCAGTAACTACAGTTTTCCAATAGTAAGCAGCTGACAAAAACTCAATTTAGAAACTATTATTGAATTAGCAAAGCACGAAGAAATGTATCTTCTAAGGAAAAGGAACACAATGTTTTACCTGATTAGAACTGTAGAGTAAAACTATTGCAACGATTAAAAAGAAGATAAAGGTTTATTGCATCAAATGGAACTAAATACAGTATTGAGGAAAAATTGATGCGAGTTTTAGTTACAGTTGAAAAGATGTGTCAAATGTCTTTCTTGCGGTGAGCAGTTAGTTGTACAATTCTATAAATGGCTTGATTAAACATCATGAAGCAATCCAAACCAACTGGAAAAAAGACTTTTTTGAACAATTCAATTATTTACCTCCCTTCAAAATACCTCTCATCAGACCCAGGAACAGAAGGAATCTACTGGCAAGAAAGAAGTATTTGGCTTCTGGACATCCAGCAGGCCCCTATTACTTCAGCAGATGTTTCAGTTTTTCCACAGCAATGAAAATCTAAAAGAATTTGCTTTACTCTTCTTTACAGAAAAAGCCATCAGGATACGACAAATCGCTTCTCAACATGAGAACAAAGCATCAGCATCTAATTGCCTGCTTTAGTATCTATATTAAAATGTAAAAGGGGAAGGAGGAGATGCATTCGTCTTCTCAAATCAACAGCAGTCTGGATATAAACCAGCTTTGACTGTCTCTGGCTTAAGGATTTTGGTTCCATTAAACCTGAAAGTAACAATAACACTTGGAGAATAAAGATGCTTACATTGATATATGTGAAATAATGTAGCCCTGTGTTAATTTCATGTGAGTCCACAGGCTGTGTATACATAGAAAATTTGCAGAAAACTGCTTGCATCCCATGGCCTTTCATTCCTCTAACACCAGCATCCCATTCTGAAGGCATGGATGGTCAGGTACATGACCCCATGGTCCTCTAATGTTTTGCCATATTCATTCTTGAGCTTATAAACTAAAAAATTGTGTTTGTGAAACAGAAGCTTGGTGATAACCGCTGAATCTGCCTGAAACAGCAGTTTTCTCTACCTACATGTGCATACCCACATGTTCTCATGGAGTCTGATATTCAGGCACTTCCCTCCCAAGCACTGTGTTATTTTCAGTCAGCCTTCTTGGGCAACATTAGTTATTCAGAAGATATTCCTTCTTTGGGGAGCTCTGCGTTACTGCATCCCAACCCATGCAGCTAAGCAGGTAGTGACTACTTTCCATCATGAGCAACCAGGCATTGGGGCGCTGAGCTGGGTGGCTTGGAACCCTGGCTGCAAAAACTGATATACCCAGAAGAAGTAGAACAGTAGTACGTGTTCTTCACTTTGAAATAATCCTGAAGAGAAGTCAGGCTAAAGTAAAAGCAAATACAAATTTTCATTCATATAAGCTAAAATAGACAATAGACGTATGAAGTTTGTGAAAGATAAGGAACAGAAATTAAAACTAGGTATATATTCTGTACAACTGAAAAAGCTCTAAATATTTTTCTAAGAAGAAAGCTGAACCTGATGGCCAAACAGATCCGACAGCTAGTGGTAGCTGTGCTGCAAATGGAGGGGAGCCTACTGTCAACTGCTGGGATGATAACTGACACTGCTTGCTCATTCTCCAGTGCCTGGGCAAAGCTCCAAACAGAGCTAACTGTGGATTGGACAATATTTCTAGGAGAAAAGTATTTCAATCCTAGAACAATTTTTGTTTTAATGAATGTTCTATTGTGTACACATCTATAGCTTGCTGACCACATGCTTATGCATTCACAGCAGACACAGTGAGGGTGGCACACCACTAGACGTTTCTTTGAGACCTCAGAATTAGTCTTTAAAGAGCACTTTAAACTGTACATGAGAATTTATGTATACAGTGCATATATATCTAACATGACTGGGGTAGTACAATGGAGGAGTATGACTCTCACACAGGCTGAATATTTCCCAGGAGTTCCCCACTTACTGTAGTTTTCTCAATGTGATCTGGTAATGAATCTATGAGCAAGTCTCCCACAGGTTTCCAGCCATTCCTCACATTTTCAGCCTCCTTTAAGTCAGCATCAAGGTCATCCATGGCACACTGTAGATCTTTCAGTTTTTCTAATGCTTTGTCCACTTGCTTCTGCCAGATACTGGCACTGGCATTTAGGTTCTCCCATTTCTCCTTTACCTCTGATGACTGCTTACGCATAGCTTTGGCAATCCTCATGGCTTTCTCTTCAGGGGTCAACTCTGCAGAGGGAAAGAAAAGGTACAGTTTATTGTTCTTCTTATTCATGTCTACTTAGACAGTACTCCTGAGGTACATGCTCAGGTACTATTTTTCCAGAGCACTCAATACAGGAAAGTACACTGCAAGTAATTAATAATAAAAAAAAAGCATTACAATACATTCAGTTTGTTGCTAAGAAGGGCAGACACATTTTTCCTAGATGTAAAAGAGTTTTCAAATCTTTTGCATTTTAATTCACGGTGTAGGGGGGAGAGGATGTTGCCAAATGACCAAAAGCACAAGGTATCTTGCTGATAAGTGGTTACATAGGAGAAAAAAGTATGAACGATACTAACCAAAGGAGAATGGGAAGCAAGGACAACCACCAAGAGCCAACATCACCAAAGGAAGGGAGACAAATACCTAGGCTATAGGTCGCAGGGCATGTTTTGACCTCTAGAATTAGAAAAGCTGTTTTAAAAAACAGAGAGACATTTGAAGAAAGAGCAGAGCTGAGAGGGGCAAAAGAAATTTTGACCTTACCAAGATATTTAAGTGACTTGCTGGGTGTCATAAGCTGTCACAAGCTGTTACATGAGAGCACTGCTCTTGTGTGTTCTGCCTGCAAAGGCAGAGGCTAGCCAGGCATTGGGATACCACAATGGCAAGAGGGCATTTCAAAAGAGGAGTTTTGGGTGGAACAGTTGTGACAAAAACCCTCAACACTTAACTAGAGGGGAAGGGATATAAATAATGTATGTAGCTCTGTGATACAGAAACATGGCATTAACCCACAATTTGCAATACTGACAGACCAGAATAAAGATGAAGACCAAAGATATGCTGTGATAAATTATACCTTGTCTCTGGAATTCCAGCAATTCACAGTAGAATAAACTACATCACAGTTCTGGGATGATCTTTACCCCAAGCTTTGCAATAGATTTTAGAAAATGGAAAAGCAATAAAGCTTCTAAGCAAAAACTCCTTTCAGATAAAAACTGTTGTTTTAAACAAAATACAACAGCTACAAATTGCTTATACAAAGATATCAAAGAAGTTGTTACCAGAAGTAATTTTGAAATGGCTCATCATGAATAATAATAATAATAGTAGTAGTATACCATAAATAAATGAATGAGAATGCACTACAGATCAGAGACAAAAGGATGGAACAATCTAGAAGTCAAGTTAAATTGCAGCATGCAGGCAAGTTACATCTAGTGACAGAGTTTAGTATCACAGGATATCTGATAAGTTGAGCAACCAGGCCTCAGGAGTAAAAGCTGCAGGACTTTAAATAAGGTTTAAGGAAGTGCCTAGAATTGGAACACTTTACACAAGGAAAGGGAATACTGAGCTTCACTGAAAGGGAGGAGAAAACTGCAGACCCTGTGGAGGAAGCCTCCTTTGTTGGCATCTTGATCATGTGAAACAGGGGATATTATACCCAGAAACAAAACTAAGCAGAAATTACATGTATGCAAAGCTGCAATCTGCCATTTTTATTTGACATCATGCATTTGCATCATCCTTTACCTGTTACCAGAGGCAACACCTCCCAATTCTGCAAAAAAGAGTAGAAAGTTGGAAGGGCTTAACAGTTTTAAACTAGATTACTAACAGCTCATTTAAAATGACTAGTTGCTTGACAAGGAACATGCTGAAAGCTTTAGTAAGAGCTGAAAATCTTCCAAAGCTTTGGTTGTCCATAAAGGCACTGACACAATAGATTTAATGTGTGCTTCTCACCCCAGTAGAGGCAATAAGAAAAAAAGATGTCTTTAGCAATAACTGTGAATAGAAGAGGGGAATAACAGCCTGTCTTGGTCTAGCCAGATAAAACAAGGCAGCTTTGCTCATGACAGACTAGTCACATATTTTGGGATGGAAAAAGATTCCAGATTGACTGGGTTGATACATGTACCCCAACAGAACTGAAAACCGAAACATCTTTTAAGAGTATTTCTCGAATCAGTGTCATTGTGCAAGGGTATCTGCTGCATATTTGAAAAATATTAATTGTTTTATGTTGCAAAAGCCCTGGAAGTGCTTGTAAACTTGTCTTAAAAATACATTTACTAGGCAAATAAAGCAAAGCACATGTTTTTATGAGCTATAAAACCATTCAGCATCTATTCATTTAAGAGAGAAATATATTGTGTGTAACTTTATGTTTTCCACCATGAAAACTCAGCTTACTAATGAGAAATACATTACTTTTTTCAAGCAGATAATACATTCTCCAAGATACTGGAGACAGAATTGTACACCTCATTAAAAGATGTCTTAACAGTGAGAATTTTCTTCTATGAGTTTGAAATCCATTTCATCAGCCTGTCATCACACACACTGGGAGACAGAGTTCCTTTTTGCTGTGAAAAAATGCTACAGTGGTTGCTGCTTTTTTATCCCTACTTGTACAAAGTCTTCTCAATGATCAGCTTCCCTCACCCCCGCCTCTCTCCCTCCACTTCAGCAGCTGCTCAAAAAGTAAGAAAAGCCTATATTCACTAGACAGTTTTTTTGGTTTTTTTTAATGGTGAGGAAAGATACTAAACTGACCTTGCAGCCAGGGAGACAGAGCTGAAAAATAAATCCACTTCTGTAGTGGAAAAAACTTGATTTTAATAAACATTTTTTGTCACAACTGAAACAATGAAATCACCAACAGCTTTTCTGTGTCTCTAGCAGAGATGGAGAGCATGGAAGAAAAACTTTCAAGCTTAAACTTTACACCATATAGCTTCTTTATGTGCTTACATATGTGGAGAATACTTACTCAGGAAAGTTATCAGTGAAGAAAATTCTTCTTCCTTAAGAATTTATTTTAGATCTCTTAAACTATACCTGGCTCCAGCAGATTTGATTCTAAGGAACTGTGCTTGATCTTCATTATGTGGACTTGAATTAGTGATCTCTTTCCAATTACATTAATTTCCTTTCACTTAAAAAAGTATTTTCTTAACAAAATATACTAGAACTGGAGCTGATTTCATGCCCCTTCCCTCTTCCATTATGTCAAATGTTGTTTCTTCTCTGATTAATCAATCTTTGCAGCAAAAAAACCAATGGCTGACACAGCATTGTAATCATGAAAACTTTCAGAGCATTTGAACAGATACAATACACAAACTCCTAAGCAGAACCACCAAAAGTAATGCTATAATTGCATGACACAGTCTTGGGCATTTATCCAGTGAAAGCATTCTCTAGGTTTGTAAGAACCTGCACAGAAAACTTAGTTCACATGGGATGGGAATAGGAAGCTTAAAGAATAAGCAGCAACTGGTTAATGTGGAAACATAGCAACTAGTCAGACTCCAAGCACCTAGCCATGGAAGCATAACCCAGTATGCCACTTTTTTTCACCTATACAAATATCTATTGCATATGAAGTTAAAGAAAAAGTACAGTCCATTTAATCTTTGCCCATTTAGGTTTTCTTCTACTAAAACTGAAAGTTCTTCAAATCAGAGAAATATCATTAAATAAAGAGTGAATGAAGTCTCTGCAGGATAAAAGACAAATTACCTTTGGTCTGAAGAAGACAGAATTGCACAAGCAGAGAAAATGAAAGCTGTTAACCCCAGGTATGATAAATACTTCTGGAAAGGACCTCGAGTATGCACTCCAGATAAAGACAAATGGGAACAACGCTAGCAAATACACATGTCCTTTAATAATGGTTGTTGATATTTCCCAGTGGATGCTGGTGGAGAAGACACATTAGGACGAAACAAAGAGAAAAGAGCTTCTAGATAAAAGAGATAATTAAGTCATCCCACAGCATCTATCTCCAGAAAACTAAAGAAGATTACAGCAATCCTGAGAACCAGGCATTTGCCCAGCAAAACCAGCGTAATTTGTTAATATGATCAAAACACATATATAAGTTTTCACTAAAACCAAGCCACCATTTTCTAATAAATGGTGCGATCCAAAGCAAGTTCACAGGACTTTTGAACAGTAGAAGCCCGAAGTTTGTGTTGCTCCAGGAACATAAACCAGTTATGAATTCAGTTTTAGTCTGCTCCTGCCACAAACCCAGAAAAATCCAAATGCAACTGTACTGTTATAGCATCACCAAGCTACTATGTCTTCTCTCAGGATTTAATCCTATGATTCTTTCCAAAGCTCTACAACTGCAGATTGTAACAAGCCTTTTATTTGTTCCAAAGATCAATAAAGATTGGGGGAGGAGGGGGGGGCACAGCACTATATAGCAGGTAGCTCCTCGGCAAGGCTGCAGGAGACAGATATACATCCCCTAACAGCATTTCATAACAAAACAAAGGCATTTATTTTATTCTATGACAATACAAAACCAGAAAATACAGACACGTCAGGCAGCACAAAAGATAGGGCTCCCTCCTTTATTGGCATCCTGTAATAACACAGGACTTTAAAACATCCATGTTCTGAACTTTTTTGAACCTTCTAAATAAGTTTCCTCAGCCTGCTATCTCCTCTATATACTTTTTGTTTAATATTCTGTAATTTCCAATTTGCTTTCTAGAGGCTCATTTACCATGGTTTTGAACTACATTTGCTCTATAGTGTAAGGAAGGAATTTTCTTTCAAACAAGATCTTAACCTTCTACATCCATCAGTCTTCCGTGTTGCTAGTAGTATAACTGAAAATTCTCTTGCAGACAAGGCTTTACTGGTTTCTGCAGTCTTTAAAACAAGGCAACAGTTATACTTTAAGAACACAGCTTCCACCCTGGAAGCATCAATTTCAACTAAAACTGGGCCATAACAGAGCATGCAGGTCAGGAATGAATATAACTCTGCTTATATCCTGAGGTCCTCATGGTTAAAAAACCCCAACAATTTCATTACCTACTATGGCCTCAGGCCAGGCTGTTTCCAATACTCAGCTGTAAAAATTCAGGCTTAAAACTCCTCTAAGTTTGCACTCCACACCACTTAGCAAATGGAAATTACTTCCCTGAACTTTACTAATATGACTACAAGCAGGCAACCATACAGACCCTACAGGAAGAATTTCAAGGTTCTACCCGGGTAGACTAAACTTGTAGGGTGACTAAGAGAAGATGAAAAGAAAGAGATACTTAGGTTTGAGATTCTCTCATAGGTAACTGCATATTTCTCTAATCTTATTAAGAAACTCTCGAAAGCCACAAGCAAATGAGCTCTAACTAAAACAGAGGCAGCAACATTCAAAAGAGCGTAAATAGTTTCTAGGCATGATTTCACTGACCTCCAGTGGGCCACACCCTGCCCAGCTGCATACAGAGAGCAAAAAACGATTCCAGTGGCTAGTGGACAGGCACAAGTGGTTACAAATGCTGCCTGTTATATATATTAGAAAACAGTAAATTGCCTATTTTCAGTGAGATCTTCCTTGCTCAGAGGAAAAATTACGGCAGAGAATTCACCTGACTGTGCTCAGTGGTAGGAAGCAAAGAAGTTTGGCTTTTATTTATGTCCGAAACTGGTGAATATGTTGTGTGTCTACAAGTTAAAATAAAGTATATGCATGTAATTCTCTGTTATCTGTTAACATATTTCTCTTACAACACTGATGTGATTTATGAGGTTTGTTACACTTTCAGTTAAGTGATGTGTTTATTACAACAACCTTGGCTACCAAATAGCAGCTTTCAAAGCTAGGAATCTATTGCCATAAGAAAAGTAGAAGCTACTGAAGTACTTCAACAATACTGCAGACTCCTGGCAACATTCACTGTTGCAGTGTGAATCAGTGTACTGGCCTTTTGGTAGTCTGCTAGGATGTTAGTTTATGTTATCTTCCAAAAAAAATTATCTCCACTCCCTCACTGCATCAGTGGAGTTTTAAGGACAGAATTTCAGCAAAGCCATATCATCAGTTCATAGAACCCTGAGGACAGAAAATATTATTTCTGCATTTCTTTGTGTTCCCCATGGCCTGTAACCTTACTAGCAGTACAGAGATCCAAGAAGCCAGCTGTAAGTATGCCATAGAGAATTAACATTTTTAGATGTAAGTTTTCTCCTATACCATGGACAAGTGACAACAAAGCTAAAAATGTGAGCATTTCCAATATCCTAATCCTATCCTGTCTATAAAATTCAGCAGCTGGCCATCTGGTTTATCAGTTGGCTCCTGTCAGATGCTGAAGCAGCTCAGAGGCAAGAAGAGTGTGAAGCTTGCTTTTTTGTGATACGGCCTCCCTACAGAAACATGGCAAGACAAAATCAGAAGAAAAGACAGATGGGAGATAAAATTAACTTAGAAGACAGTTTCCTGGAAGCGGAGGAACTGTGTTTGAATGTGCCAGTTACTCCGTGGTACAGTAGAAGGCCAACACAGGAAGCATAAGCTCAAGATAGGAAAGAAGAAAACAAGGATGCTCATAACCTGATTCTACATTCTTGTAATAGATTTGAAATTAACAGGAACATTACAGACCATAATAGGTTATCATAAGGCATCCTATAACAAATACTATCTTTGGACAGAAAAATGAATGTATGCATGCACAGGTCCTCAAAATAGGTCTCAGTCCATCAAGTTAAAAACTGATTCTTATCAGTTTTCTCCTAAACCTCTCTCATTCCTTGTCCTTGCAACAATTCCTTACCTGGCATGAAAAGATCTAAGGGGAAAAAAAAGAAAAGAAAGAAGTGCATGGAGAGGGAGAAAATAGAAAATGATTCTGTAATCTCTGTCCTCTTCAGATGAGCTAACCCTCCCCAGTAAACACCCCTGCAAGGGGGTAGGTAGGTTAGGTAAGAGGTAACCTCAAGGAACAGTGATTTTCCAATTAATGAGATGATTTTTTCTTTTAGTTTTTGCTATTTGTATTACAGAGGTAGCCAAAACCATGTTCAAATCATGACCGTACAGTGCTGTGTACTGCTCATTGATATTTTTTTAAAGACAGATTGCCATACATACATGCATGGCATACATGTACAAGACATACTCCTTCCCCATTAGAAACATGAAGCGTACTTCACTGAAGCTAACGAGTTAACTTTAATCTGCTACAGAGAATATCAGTGATTGAGAGGCTGACAAAAAATCAAAAACATATAAACATTTTAAAAGCAAATATAAGCCCACACCCAAAAACCTTCACTGAAAATGGCTAATCAGAAGAAAAACTCTGTGTGTCTGGATGTCTTCAAATCCAGAGATGCAGCTTTCTGGGATTAGTGGCATTACTTGTCAGAAAATATTTACTAGACTCAGTCCTGGGTGAAATTTTACTGTTTATGATATATAAGAGTTCAGAGCAGATGAGTCAAAGTGACCTTTTGGCCTGAAAGTCTTTTAATCTACAGAAAGTGCAACCTGCTGTGTGGGTGCAGGTGCCCACTGATGGCTGTGGGGGCTCCACTAGGACCTCTGTGAAAAGACGCTGGGGCTGCCCTGTGCCAGGGACAGCCAGCTCCAGCTGAGCCCTTCAGCCATGCTGCTAGCACCTCAGGGAAAGCATATTTAAGAAACAGCAGAAAACACCAGAGAAACAGGAGGAGGGAACAAAAAGGAGAAACAGCAAAGGTAACACCAAGGTCAGAGAAGGAGGAGCAGCTCTGTGGTGAGGCAGATATTCTCCATGGAGAGTCCATGCTGGGGCAGAGGAAAGATGTGAGAAGAAAGGAACAGCAGAGAGAAACTGTTAGGCTCACCCCCACCACGTTCCCACCCTCTCACACCACTCACTGCCCTGTTGAACAGGCTGAGTATGACCTGCAGTCATAACAAGCTGGGAAGGAGACAAGAATGAAGGAGTCAAGCTGAACCTGGGAAATGAGGATGGAAAGCTGTGGGGTTTATGTTTGTCTTTTTATTTCCCACTACTGAATCAGTAACTATTTATTTTCAATGGCAATAAATAATTTATTTTTCCCAAGCTAAATCTGTTTGGCCCATAACAGTAGTTTGTAAGGGATCTGCATCTGTCTCCATCTTGACCCATGAGCTTTCTTGCTCCTGTTCTTCCTATCTTCTGCCTTCATCCTACTGAGATGAAGGAATTACATGAGCAGATGGGTGGAAGTTTGGCTGATAGCCAAGATTCAACCAAGTAACAAGTGATAGGACAAGAGGACATGGCCTCAAGTTGCCCCAAGGGACATTTAGATTGGATGTTAGGAAGAATTTCTTTACTGAAAGGGTTATCAGGCATTGGAACAGGTTGCCCAGGGCAGTGATGAAGTCTCCATCCCGTGAGGTATATATGTATATATGTGTGTGTGTGTATATATATATATCTCTCCCTAGTGCTTAGGGATATAGTTTAGTCAAGGACTTGTCAGTGTTAGGTTGACGATTGGACTCAATGATCTTAAAGGTCTTTTCCAGTCTAGGTGGTTCTGTAACTCACCACATGCTCAAAAATGTGTCTATGGAACTACTGAGTGTGAAGAAGGAAGAGGAAAATAGGTTCAATGCACATGTATGAAGCTTCCCAGTCAGCATATTTGATCAGTTTTCAAATACGATACTAGATGAGAGACGCTCATACATCACTTATAGACCATCTGTCTGGCCTTTATTGTTATGGAGTTTACCATGGTCATCAAATTCCCTGCTATTCTGTTATCCCTGTTATCTGTATAGCACAATATAGGAATGATAATGATAATAGTAACGATACAGCTCACCATTTGAAGTTTGTTCTTGCACTTTCAGTCAACACTGACTAGATCATTGATATTAGCTCCTGCTAGAAAATGAACATTTTATGCCTTGGCATCATTTGTGCTGAGTGGTTCTATGGCTTTTGAGAAGAGAATCCGTGAGTGCAAACTTCTATGTGAAAGAATGAGCACAAAGTGAGCATTCCTTATTTTTCAACTGCAAGGTTGCTTGTGATTTAGACTGACTAAAACCTTTGAGATGCAATATATCAAATAAGTTTGAGAGTAAAGACAAACAGAATATTTCCAGGAGATCAAAAAGGAAGTAGTAAGATACAATACAGCAGTTAAGGTACCAGAACTAATCACAGGGAAATATGGTTCACTGGCTTTAATCACCAGCTCTTCAAACTTTATTACAAAACTGAATTAGGAAATAAGAAACCAAATAAAAATTTGCAGAGAAACAGCACAAAGTATGGATGTAGGAAAGATAAGTTTTTTCCATTGAACAAACTTTAAAAGTTTGCTATTGAAATGTACAGGAAGACATATGGGAAGAAAAAACTAACTCCTGATACAAGCAGCTATACTGCAATTTTGTAAATTATACGGAACAGTATATTATTCACATCTTACAGCAACTGATAATTCTGTAAAGGCAGGTTACTACCTTTTCCAAGAATAATCCTCATGTAATTAAAAGTAAGATTTTAAAATGTTCCGGCTTATACCAGAAACATAATTTGAGGACTTAATTACTCAGATATTCAGTATATTTTTCTATTTTATGGATATAGGGAGTGGGGTGGAGGAAAACTGTTACCTCCTTGTTGGTCTCTGGTATGGACAAATATTTAAACAAACACTATGCAAATATAGTCTCCAGGACAGCTGTGGTTTATTCCTTAGTAATAATTCATCAAACTTTCAAATCTTTAATCTGTAACGACTGTCTTCCTAAAGCTGATTCCTTTTATTTCTAATGAGATATATCACCAAATAGATTTATTTCTAGCTGTGGAGTAAAACTTTGCAATACCTACATATATGAATTTGAACGTGCACCCTTGAACTACTATTCTGATTACATTTAAGGTGCATTTGTTACCATGTTAAGAAAACAGTAAAAAGCACAACAGATGACAAGTGTTTTGAATCAAAAATTTGAAAACAAAAAAGATTTTTCTACTTCTTTTATTAAAATGTGAGTATTACAAAGCAGATTAGCATTACTTTGAGGTTAAATCATTGAAATAAAAGCAATCAAGAGGTGATTTGGAAAATTCTGAAGTCTAACCAAGTAATTGGGATATAAAATATGCACTAGAAACATGGAAAACCTCCTTTTGACCTTTCCCAGAAGAGAATATTTTCTGACCTGTTTTCGAATGCAAGCTCCTTCTTGGCTCCTCAGGCCCCTCAATTGGTTGGTCAGCAAGGAAAACTCGTGCCTGGTCAACAGCATTGAGAATGGTTTGCTCTTTATCCTTCAGTTCACGCCTCAGTGCCTTTTGGGAAGGGAAAGAAGAATGCTATTTGTAACTTGATCTTGTGCACAACAGATACTATACCGTCTACCCTGTTTTCACATCTCTGACTAGACCTGTCAAGGGAGTGACTGATAGCCAACGTGTCATTCAGACTGCAAGATGGAATGTAAACTTTACAAAACAGAAATGGCAGGAAATTAATCAAGACTAGAGGGTAATTTTTACAAAATTGACTTGAATTGAACACAAGAAAGATGATCATGGTAGGTTTTAAAAACATTCATCTAACAGAAACTGAAACTACTACATTCAATTTCCAAAAGAATACTAAATTAAAATTAAAGTGTTTATTGCCATTAACATTTCTGTTAATATATAATAGATTACTACAACAGACAACTTTTTCTTTTTTTTGGTAGCTGGAGTAACAGAAAAATGCACCTACTGAAACTTCAGAAGATAATTTTACAGCTGCTAAAAAGAATTGCAGAAGTACTGTACCTTCCTTAGAAAACACTATCTCTTTTTTGTGTCTGTTGTTTTTTTTTTAAACTTAGAAGACATGTAATCAGAACTTTTATGATGAGAATACATTCTGAAAAAAAAATCCTTCAAATTAGTAGAAAAATATTTTGAACCTTATTATGCAGAAACAATAGAGCCTTATATATGCGGGGGATCAATTTTTCTTCTTACAAGATGCATTCATGATAATGGAAATGAATTTCAGAATATTTTGTTCTCTAGCAATTATGACTTTTTTAAAGGCTTAAGTTGAACAAGGTGTGTTGGTTTTTTTTTTAAAGTGTTCATAAGTAGTCAGCTGTAATGTTTCTTATAAAGCATTTTCTTCCATTCAGTTTTTAAAGTCTAAATCTGACCCACCTAGAAGGAAACTGCTTTGCATGTTTTGTATTTCTTTCTATCAAAAAGAAACACAAAAGGTACTTTACGCATTATTAAAATTCTATGCTTAATTTTTCCAATGTACAATTCCAATTACAAAATCAAGGTTAATTTTGCTGACACAAGCTGCTCAGACCCATGCCAGCTTAAGAAAAACAGTTAGTCAGAGTTTACAATACATAGTAAAATGAGTGCTTTCTACTACAGAAAATGAAAAACAGTTACCATAAGCTTCACAAATGCTACCTTATCCTTTCCCAACCATCTTGTGGTGAACCGACCACATGATTTTTTCTGCCTTATTAAAACAGTGAGCAAAGAACTCGATTTCCCATAAATCTATTCTGCAATTCCCATAAATCCTCCAGGAAGACGGAAGTGAGATAACGCCAGCCATAAATTTTGAAAAAGTAAACAATCGCTCTCTTTTCCGCCTCACTGCACAAAGGGAGCACATCGCTCCTGCTGAGTGCCCCCCCCCCCCTCCCTCCGCCGCTGCCGGAGAGGAGCGAGGAGGAGGGGGGGGAACTGAACTGAGCTGTCAGCGCAGCCCCCCTGAAGAAGCCAAGCAGCCAGAGAGGGGGAAATTGAACTGAGCTGTCAGCGCAGCCCCCTGAAGAAACCAAGCAACCGGAGAGAAGGGAGCAGCCGCCGCGGAGAGCCGCCAGACAGAACTGCTGACTCCCACTGCTCTAGGAATCCGGGGGAGAGAAAGAAGCCGTGAGCTGCCGCCGGC
>VZZY01021897.1:150974-185571 GCA_013400335.1 Eurystomus gularis
AAGCTACAAGCTGCTGACGTCACTGGAAACAGTCCAGGTCTGCCGGTCGGGCATCGTCGCCGTTCCACGGAGACCATCACCAAACGCCAAAAGGACACATGCACGCACACACACGCACCATCCACACATACAGGTCGTATTTTGATATAATTAAGTCCTTATTTGCCCTTATCTCTCGGTGGGTGAGAGAGGGAGTGAATGGGTGGGCGTGGTGTTCTTTAATATCATAATATTTCCATAGAGTAAATAAAGTTTTATTTGAATATATTTAGTAATAAACTTGTTAGATACTCTTTCGGTCTCCGTGTCTGCTTGCGAGCCTGGTGGGGAGATATCCCAATTTACCCTCAACCCTTCTCCCTTTGGGAGGTGGTCGGACCTCTGCGCGCCCGACCGCGACACATCTCTTGTTGCCAAACACAAAAAACACCTACCTCTTGATTTTAGCTTAGCAGAAGGCAAGATTTTTTCCCCTCCTTCTTCCCCACTTTATTCCTTTGTCCTCATTCTTCCAAATCCTTCTACTCCTTCTCATTCTACTTCCACTCCAAATTAATAAAAAATACAAACCCCCCAAAAAACTAATCACTGAAAATATAATAACCTCTATTACACTTAGAAACTTGCATTATGCAGTCCTATCTTCAGTAACCATTAACTATTGTCTTTATTTTAAAAATCCCAAACTCTTCAGAACAGTATTATCTCTATGTGCTTTTGTATAGCAATAAGAATAAGCCCTATTCTCTGTATATTTCAGTATGTACTAATAAGAAACAAAAATTGTACTTTCAACACAGGAATAATTCAAAGCGAAGTAGTAAATTTTTCTAGAATTACCTTTTTTTCCTCCCCGCAATTTTCCAAAGCACACAAGAAAAAGGAGGCTATGTCAGATTTTGAGTCTACTAAGAAATTTGAGCAGTTAGACATTATCTACAGATGGATCTCTTTTCCTGTGTCTCTCCACTTTACCTTCACATAGTATGTTCATCAATTTCTCTTGATCACCCTTAA
Organism: Eurystomus gularis; assembly: GCA_013400335.1. Classification (NCBI taxonomy): domain Eukaryota; kingdom Metazoa; phylum Chordata; class Aves; order Coraciiformes; family Coraciidae; genus Eurystomus; species Eurystomus gularis. Next base: position 151,992 of record VZZY01021897.1, read on the forward strand.
TAAACTTCAATCAAGTTTGACCTAGCAGACCTTGGATTTAATTCTCTGTCCCCCTTCACCATCCTTGACACTGAAGCTGTTCAAACTGAGGTTGACAACACAACAATTTTAAGACTTTGGCCAATATAGTTCATCAACCGTGTCATCTGTGGCATTCCTCATTAATATACCTTGACAAAGAAATCTTTTAGCATGAAAGAAACCTTGTACATGAAATAACAGCACTGAAATAATCTAGTAGTAAAGAAGAGTATCTTGAGCACATATTCTTACAATATGGCCTATACTTTTTTTCTTATGCCTCAGATGTAAAAAATTTTGGAACAGCTACCCAGACTTGCATAACATTACTCCTTGTTTCTTAGCAATACTCAATATATTTCCCTATCTCTCTCTTTCTGCCAGTAAACAAGAACAGCAATGAGAATACATCATGCAAGAATAACCAAATATATAAATAATATTCTTTTGTCCTTCCAGACAAACCTGCCTGCAACAGAACAAAAAAAGAAATCCACTTATAAATCTAATCTCATTTGTCTTGAGTGGACTGAAGAAAGATTTCACTGGAAAAATCACATCTACAAGAACACTACAGAGTCAGTCAAAACACAAAAAGGGGTTGTATGCAACTTTGGAGTAATTTTTACTACAATTCTAAATTGTACAATTACTTTTTACTCTAGGTAATGGCTTAAAATGCAAGCTTCACTTCCCTCAGTAATGTGACAAGTTAAAAACTACCAAATTCAATGTCTACATTTCCAACAGTTTTATTGCATTTGCAAATTCATTCTTATTTCCTGCATAAACCAGGAAAAAATCAAGACTAATTTTAGACATTCTTGATTCTTATAAAAGAAGGAAAGAAACCTCCAGAAACCTAAAATCTGATGCAGTGTCAACACAAACAGTTTTCAGAGCTGACCTTAAATACTATCCAAGAATAACTGGAAAAAAAAAAAAAAGAAAAGAAAAAGAAAAAAAATCCTCCTTTGAGACCTGAAAGAATTCTTCCACTGGTAGATGGACACGGGCTCACAAAACTACACTCTTGAAATAATTTATGCAGCATCACACAAAGCAACAACTACAAACAGCATCAGAGGATTCCTTTTGCAGGTACAAGGTACATCCTTCAAGCTACTTGACTATGGCAGAGTAATCCAGGACCCCACTAACACATTCCTTCTCTCAGGGAAGAGAACAAAGAAGTGTTAGATCCCTGATTTGCAACCATTAGCCCATGATATACTCTCCATTTTGATTTGTTCCTCTTTCAGTAACTGTGAACCATAGGATTTTCCCATTATAAATTTGGAAATTATATACTGTTTATTCCGCTATACCATGATAATCTAACCCATTTGTCCCCTCTTCATTACAGATGCTTATGATTTCTAATACAAAAGCTATCTCTTAGGATAGAATCATAGAAAAGTTTGGGTTGGAAGGCACCTTAAAGATTATCTAGTTTCAACCTCCCTGCCATGGGCAGGGACACCTCCCACTAGATCAGGTTGCACAAGGCCCCATCCAACCTGGTCTTGAACAGACCTAGTGATGGAGCATCCACAACTTCCCTGGGCAACCTGTTCAAATGTCTCACCACCCTCAGAGTGAAAAATTTCTTCCTTTCATCAAAATCTACCCTCTTCCAGTTTGAAACCATTATCCCTTGTCATATCAGTACAAGGGCTTGTAAAAAGTCCCTCCCCAGCTTTCTTGTAGGCCCCCTTCAGGTACTGGAAGGCTGCAATGAGGTCTCCCTGGAGTCAAGTCTTCTCCAGGCTGAACAACCCCAACTGTCTCTGCCTGTCCTTGTAGGAGAGGTGTTACCTCTCTGATCATCTTCACGGCCCTCCTCTGGACCTGCTGCAACTTGCATTTCTTACAACCTAACATGTTTTACACTTACTGTCTGAATTTATAGACAAGGAATTTGCCTAACCAAGGCCTTCCAAAATTTCTGCTGGAAATGCTTTGTAGCTGAAGCCTTTTCCACTCTTGAAAAATTACAAAGCTAGAAAAACTTTGCTATTCATGAATTTTTACACTGTTTAGTGTGTACTTTAAGCACCTCTTTCCTTCAATTCCATCTTAAAATTGGTTTTTTTGCAAAGTAAGCGGGCTTCCAAAATTATGCACTGTTGATTTACAACCTCTTTTTTTCTCTTTTGAATAGTACAAGCTTGTACAGAATAATTCAAGGAGCAGATTGGCTTAATAGTTCCAACAGTCGAAAGCAAAGCTAATTTCAAAGAAAACACATGGGATGTTTCTTAAAAACAGAATATATTTAAATCAGGTCTTATTATGTACTCTTTCAAGGAAGTAAAGATGCACATTACTGTAACTCATATCAGTTTATCACATTGCAGCTTTGTGTGTCAGTCAGCAGCTCCTGTAGCATTTAATTACTTAGCCATCTTGATTCTGCACCCGCTGCTTGAAAAACTCCTGTTACTTTTATACACTAGAATGAAATGGAAAAAATCATGTAATGAGGATGAGGAGAATAAGTAGGATGATTGAGAAAACCTGAAGAATTGAAAGAGGAATTGTTTATAAAGATCACACAGAGAGAGAGCAAGGTTGCAACTGAGACTCTGCCAGTTGTCTGCATCATTAAAGAATCAACCAGGAAGAAATTAGGTGTAGCATGTTTAAAAGCTGCTTCTTCATGGCAGACACTATTTAACAGAACACGTATACATAAAATTTTAAAGGTAAGTATTTTGGTCTCTGACACACCTCTGTGCAAAAGTCAGCTCTATCACGTATCTACCCCAGCTGATACAGAACACATTCAAATAAAGAGTAGTATTTAAATTGAGATGGTGCATCTCATAATGTATTTATCTTTTACTACTTTATACTGAATCTCTGTGGCAAGAGAAATAATAAAGGAGAAAAACAGTGCCTAATATACAAGCATTAATATCTGGATATACATAGGGACATATGCAGCACAGGGGACTTCAAAGAGGAGATACAATCCTACACATTCTGATAAACACCAGAATAAAGAAAGGAAGGCAAAGATCAGAGTGCAAAGAGGAAGCTGTTTGCCTCTGTAACAAATATATATTGAATAATTCAGATTTGGTTTTTTTCAAATAGAAGAATCCAAACAGAAGTATAAATTCTGGTAATTTATCCCACATCACTTGCAAAAGACTTCTCAAAAAGGACTAAAAACAAGTGAGCATCAAAGGCTGCATTTTTCTAAATTCTTTCTCAATTTACCATTTATCACGTGATGCCTCTACTGCTGTAGTGGCAATATAAGAATGTTCAAATAGGGTGGCAACTACTAGGGTCCAACATGAGTGTAGACCTGAAAGTCACATCCATAGCAATTTCCTTTTTTAGCCTGCGTGCACAGGGAAACACTGTGGTCTATGGATGAGTGCATGTGCTCACGGCTATTTATGGAAAATATCATCCACCTCTGCAGATGCATTAATAGATATGCATTACATGAAATAAGCATCTTTAACTAATTCTCACAGTGCTTCACAATAGCACAAAGAAACAGAGAATGGAAAGTATGCTTTAACATCTACTGTTCAAACTTACAGATGTGATGTATTAAGATGTCACTAACATTGTAAAAATTAATAAACTGACAATCTCAAACTGCATCTATGTATTTAAGTGGTGACACCTTAAGAAAGGAGAACTGACTTCTTTCTGAACTTGTTAAAGTAGTTCAAAAACTGTAAGGCCATTTTCTTTTAACAGCATTTTAAAATATGGAAAAGACATTTTGAAGCCTGTTTAGAACATTTTCACTTACAACAATATCACAGAGGTTTTGAAAAGACTCCTTTTGTGCACTAGAAAAGAATCCAATACTACACCATAATGGCAGAGGTAAGCTTAATTTTCACACAGATTTCATTTTTAAAAAGATATTTTAAAGCTATTCTTGAATTAATGAGTACAAGGCTACACTTTTTCTTAAAAATTAAAATAAAAATTGTTTTTCGCACAGTTAATGATTTGCCAAGAAAGAACGTCTAGTCTTTTCTGAAGGAAGAACTGCTTCAAGTCCTGCATTCCCTAGAGATGCTACAGGATCTAAATCAAACTAGGGTTGAAAGGAGACACTGCTTAATTGAGCAAAGGTTATAAAACTGAGGCATAATGATGTTCATTAATATGTCTTCCAGTGCCAATGATTTTATGTAACTTGATTTTGTATTTCTTAGCCCACTGAAATGAGACTTTGTTATTTGTGTTTCTAGGTCAATGATAACCAAGCCTTGGTTGCCCTGAGAAGTTGGTAGGCTTAACAGAGCATAGTCTTAGGCACTGGAAAGCATAGAATGCTTTCAGCTTTTTTTTTTTTTTTTTAATACAATTTAGAACTATGTTTGAAAAAAACCAAAACAAAACAACACACTGTGCATCCCTCAGCTGTTGCCAAAGACATTTGGCAACATCAAAACAGTTTTTCTAAAAATACATTATTCTTGTTCTTCATACAAAAGTAGTCTGAAAAGACAGAGATCGCAGTGCGGTAACAAATTCCCCACTGAATGAAGTACTGAAATCCTCAGAATTACAGCTATTCTGGATTTCTCCAAAAAGGTTAGCAAACACATCACAACAGGGCTTCACTACACACTTAGCACTTATCCACTGCTTTGTTGGGCCTTTTTACCTTCTTCAAGTAAATAATTTTTTTAATATTCAACACTTTGCATTTTGCTGTACCAAGAGAGGGCTCTCCTCTCCATGGCTAAGCTTTCTCTCCTATCAACGACAATATTACCAGGACTGTTAAAGGGAAAACAATCTGTTCTTTTGGGGGGTTTACATGCTCTATTTTTTTAATAGAAAAAAAAAATAATAATAAAAAGTATCCTCTGAACAAAATAGAACAAAACCTAATAGAATACAACACTTCTTTTGCTGATCCAGCCAGTTTGTAAGCTAACAGAGCATATCTAAATCCGTTCTAATATGACAGCTAAAAAAGGGCATGAAAATAATTAAATTTGATGGCTTGAATACAGCTACACAAAAGAAATATATTAAAACAGGCTTGTTGTACATTTTTATATACAGTAAAAAGTAATGTTTTTAATGGTGCTTTTAGAAAAATCTGTTTAACATATCTAATCAGGATTTAATATAAGAATTCATACAGGTTGCATCCCAGAAACAGCAAAAATGCCTGATTTTTGCTGTTTCTGGGATGAGTCAGAGTGAGCAGTCTAACAGTGAGGGAAGCTCTTCAAGCTTTCCACTCTTCGGATGATAGAAAACGTATATAGTTTTACACAACAGCAGTAGTCATCGTGCTAGCAGTGGAACCAATTTTCAAATGCCAAAATGCTTGTAAATACACATTCAGTTTCATATCAAAGAACTACAATGTGATTTTGCTGACAACCATCCTATATCAACAATCCTGAAAGACTAGACTTTTTGTTGTTGTTGTTTTAAACCTGCTGAGGAAAGTCACGACTAGTTTTGCAAGGCAGAAAGATAAATGAACATGCAACTTCTGGTTTGGATTTTTCCCAGAAAAGGAGATTAAACAGTCCTAAAAGGACTAAGCAGCAAGTTGTGATGTTAACATACACGCTTGTGTTTAACAATTACAGATGATCAAATTCTCCATTTTACATCAGACCCAGATAAGAGTATTTCAAAAGCTAAGTACCCTTGAACACTAGGCCAAGGTTCAAACCAAGCTGAAGAAGAAAATGCCTACATCTACATATCATCAATGCAGCCCACAGAAATATTTTTGTGGTTTTTTGTTGTTTTTTTTTTAATGAGACACACATACATACAGCTGTAAAATAGTTCACTATGTCCCAAGGAATTGTAAAACAGTAATATGCTCAGTGAAACCACTTGAGTCCTACGGTTACCACTCTGCCAACAGATTCGAGGCTGGACAGGCAGCAAGTGCTCTGCATCACCAATGAAAGATCAGGTTAGGTAGTACTGCTGTGCTCCGCACTTGAGGAAGGGCACACCTAGGCACCAGCCCACAGATAAGGGAAACTGAACAGCAAATCGTAACCTTTTCTTGATTTCATTACTGGTTTTAGAAATGCTGCTCATGAGATAAATTCCCATAAGACCCCCAGAACTTCAAAATGAACAGTTTAACAAATAATGCATTTTCAGTCATTCCTTTCAGGCACTCAGGTATTGCTTTGTCATTAACTAATATCAGCACTATGGAAAGATGACAGGTTATGATGTAGCAATCACTTCACAGTTATTTTGCAATTCATGTATTTTTACAGTTAGCTGAAAGGACAGAACCAGAACTTGAGCAAAATCAATTTTTACTACCTATCCTGTCTCAATCACTTGAGCAGGACACGGAGTCCACCTTAATAAGGGCTTCTCCTTTACAAGTGATTAGGATGGCAAAAGTTATTTAAAAATATGACATGAGAAACAAAGGCTTTAAAAAGCTCAACATCCTAGTGACTATTAGACTTTAAATATCAGCGTGTGATCTAGAAACTCTGGACTACACTTAAAAACCCCCAAAACATAAAACAAAGCCAACCAAAATGAAACAGTATATGCAGAAAACCCCAATACTAGCCTCATTCCTCCATCTTCAAAGCAACCTCTTCTTCTTAGGATAATTTGTTGGCTCCCATTGCTGCCACATTTATTTTAAAATTATAAAAATATGGGTAGAAGCCTTGTACTGTCTGTGAACCACACTGAATATTTTTTAATTAAAATGTTGTTTTAAAGGGGAAAAAAAAAGTTTCACCAACCATGATGATTTAGATATGTTTACCAAGAGAAATAATAATGAGACCTTCTGCCATTTTTTGTGAAATATGTTGAAAACTTCTACCATTCCTATCAGTACAAAGGATTTGTTTAATGTTGAATATTGGCAGCATATACAAACTAAAGGCATCTTCCTATATAGAAGAAAACAAAAGTGATTTGATGGTATCTGTGCAATTAGCGTGAAGATGAATTGTCAGTAATTTTAAAGACAATTCTCTATTCGTTAAGTATATAGAATTAGAACAAACTCCACTATCTATGCAACTACTCTGGGAAAAAGCACATCATGGATATTCATGAAGAATCCAGCTTCAAATTCTTGAAGACACAGTATCTGAGGATTCTGTAATCCAACAGAAGAATCATGGGCAGTCATGTACATCTCTGAGTGACAGAAGATAAGAAGAGAAGTAAGCCCCCTCTACTTTTTCCATTTTGTTTTGCCTGTCCTCCCAACCTCTGCTACTGGCTTCTGTCAGAAACAGGATAACAGTTTATATGAAACTTAGTGATGAACCAGAACCTTTACTCTAACATGTACAAGAACTACTGTCCAGACAAAGGGGACTGACACTAAGCAATCAGCAGAGATGCAATGTCTGCCAAAAAAATCCTACAAACAACCGCACAGGAAAACATCACTGTACAATGCCAAATAAAGCATCGCACTGAGTCTATTTCAAAGGCATTTAAAGAGATTATACCTTCTAAGACCTTCAAGACAAGGCTATATAACATCAGAATAACGATCCTTCCATTCCAGATGAAACTGTTTTGCAGAGCTATTTTACAGAACAGAAGTTATACTTTTTCTACAGTCTTCATCAAGGTTTGATCTCCTTTGAAAAAGCAAAGGAAATTTGTGTCCTCAATGCTAACTTTAATTAGCTTCAAACTGTGAAACTGTGCAGTGCAGAGCATATAACAGTATCACTTTGGACAAGTTTTACTACTCAGTTACATAAACTGCAACAAATGAGGTTATGGTAGAAACACTGCGAGTGTCAAGTTTGCATCTCTTCTTTATGGGTAGCAACCAGTATAAAATCTGCTTTTTGTATCAGAAACTACTCACAGGGAAAGGCAGGGAAGGGATAAAGAAAAAAACCACAGTTTTTTTTTTTAATGCATCCTAACCATGCAAAGCTGCCAGCCTGACACAAGACACACAAAACATCTGCTGCATATTAAGTGGCTTATTACTTAATTTAGCAAGAGCCCTGAAATAGTCTACTAGTGCTAGCAGCCACATATATCTGCAGTGTCTTGCACTATTTCCCTGCACCATGCAGTAGTAATCACCTCTCTCTTCAACATAAGTGAGAGAAATTCCTTTTTCTTTGCTTTCCTCTAACAGACAGGCTTGGGTTTGTTTAGCCTGTGTTATTACTGAGCACTGATGGACGGTGAGCTTTAACAGGCCATAAGAATCTTGCCTCAAATTGAGATGTTAATACCATTAAGAAGCTGGGTGCTGCACCGTTGTTGTTAAAAGTAGTTAAAACTCAGGTCACCTTTTGCTCATTTTTGGTAATTAACACTTCCTCTGCATTTCTTCAAAAAAGCATCAATGGGACAAGGCTAAGATGTTTGGTCTCATACACTACTTTTAAATGGTATGTGCTGTATTGCTGCAGAGATCTTGAGAAAGATTTTTAGTAATTGCAGCCCAAACTCCAGACATTCATGAGCAATTTTATGATATGCAGCACTATGAATATTCATTCAATATATGAATAAAGGATGTACTATGGAGCGTGCCCATGTCTCACATATGAGAAAGGTTTCCTGTAACGTCAGCCTCCTGAGTGCAAGTGCACACTGATGAAATACTATCATCAAAAAACAATGGGATGTACTACATGACATCACCTATGAATTATAAATAATCAGAAAAGTGAGATCACTCCAAAAACTCTCAGAGGAGCAGCTCCTGTCTGACAGCAGTGTAAGGGGAGGAACATTTCCCTCTGCAGGAGGAGGCACCAGCACCACGGCCCAACTGAACGCTAAAGCAGCAAAATGCTAGAGTCCAGTTGCAATCTGAGACTACCTCTAGTGTTCTTGTTCTGGTTTTTTGGGTTTGGGTGTGCATGTATGCATGCACACACAGAGGACAGCTAATGGAAATCCTTTCAGAAGCAAAAGTCCTGTCAAAGATAATAACTCTTTTCTTAGAAAGAGTCACTTTGGTTTCTCTTCCAAAACAAATGGTCTAGACAGACAACTGCATAATTACTGAACAGTCAACAACCTGTTCTCTTCTGATGGATTCTCCCTATGCAGCAGAATGCCAGAGTCAGGAACAGGCAGCAGAAGAGCAGCTACAATGGGTCAGAATAAAAGTCCTGTGTCACCAGGACCAGCTGCAAAAGTCATGTGAATCAAATGATGCTCAAAGTAGGGAAAAAAAAAAGACTCAAAATTAACACCCAGAAAGCTCAACCCAGAAAGTTTTCCCCTGTCAGGCTTGCACCATGATCCATCTCATAGTTTGTATTACATGCTCTTCTCTTTCTAATTGCCTAACTATTTCTGTCTTGGTTATTTTACAGTCACCACGGTTCTACCTCTCCCTGCCTTGTCTCTTTTTGCTCTCCACTTTTCCTCTATGGCTTCCCATATTTAGAACTATTTAAACCCACAGACTCCTTGTAAAGCTTATACCACGCAGTTGGTGTGTTGGTTTAGTAAGAGCTAAACCACAGGTCGCGGACAGAGAAAGAAAAAAAGGTTTAAAAGTGCCTTTTTGAGTTGAGATAAGGAAGGTTTAACATATATATAAAAAAGAAAACAACATATAATAAGCACTTGCAGTTAAAAAGAACAATATTAACAGTAAGAAAAGAGCAATACAAAAAAAACAATACCAGAACAACAGCGAGGGACTGAGCCCAGCGAAGTCCAAGGCGAACTGATCCCCAGCCGAACTGGCCCCGGGGCATGATGTCAGCATGGTATAGATTAACCTGGCTCCACACAAAATTAACCTTGTCCTGGCCAAACCAGGACAGCTGGTTACTGTGATATGACAGATTATATTGGATCCCTGGTTTTGGTTGCTGCTCCAAAATTTCCTGTGTCTGGATCATATGCCAGTATTTCTGACATCTGCTCAGTAGGGAAATATTACTGTAAAACCACCACTGCAAAATATAAGCAGTGTTTGAGATGCAAAATATTCTACTCCAGACAATTCGCTAGGTGTATTTGGGAGAGACAGGAAGAAGGAATGCCTCAAGGGCAACAAGACTGTTTCTCTCTGGTTAGCCACCTCCTTCAGCTGGTTCTAATTGCCATCAGGTGTTACAGGAACATGAAAAAGCAAAACTTGACACCTATGCCATGTCTGTACAAGGCAAAGGAATTAAAAAAAAAACAACAAACCAACAACCAAAGGCAAAGAAAAAAGCAAGCCCCAACAACAATATGCCACAATTCTATGGCACAGCAGCAATGCAGCAGGTATCACAACATAAGTTGTGGTGAGTTTGAGGTGGTTTTTTTGGTGGTTTGGGTATGTGTGTGTCTGTGTTTGTTTTAGGTAGCAGAGGACTTTCACTCATCATGTATCATACACACAAAAAAATAACAAACAGAACTTCAGCTGGGAGTTTTAGCCTTTTGTCAAACAGGGAACACCCAACCTTGTCACAACACGCTTAGTCTGTATTGCTTCATTAGTTCCTCTTGTACCTCCACAAACTAACCCTGTCCCACACAACAGCCTTGCTAGGTCTTTGCATTTTCAAATAGATGATCTAGCAATATCTCAAAAACAATAGAAAACCTAGCCGGACCTGTAAATTTAACTAAGCAGATAAGCAAAAAAATATGGCTGCTTTCAGTCAACCCTACCAACAACACACTAGAACTGAGACATTGCTGGACAGTCAGTATACATATATTAATAAAAAATCCTGGTTAAGTCTGCTTGAAAATTGTCAATAAGTTGCAAACTGTGTTAAATCATTCAATTGCAGAGTTGTACCCTTCTACTATGCAACTTTGTTACTTGATTTTAACTTAATCTGGGGAGTTTTTCAGTAGAAAAAAAAAAAAAAAATCAGATAATCCAGGGAAAATTCTTCAAATTATCCATGGGCACTATGTTGTATTTAGTAATGGAGTTCTCTAGCTTCAGTGCTTCTAAGTCAGGAAAGAAGTCATTACTTTCTTAGAAATCTCTTCATATGCATCTACAAGCACAATCAAAATGTGGTAAGCATGTTAATTTGCTATATATATAGATTCTTAGACCACACACATCAGCAATGTGATTCACACCTGCCCTGTGTTTGTTCTTTCACTCTTCTCTCAAGGGAGAAAAGTACCTTTGTTTTCACATACTATGAGGGTTGGTTTGTTTGTTGTATATGCTGTGCTGTGTTTACTACCAGCCATTACTCCATGTAGGTTTACTCCACAACTTTAGATCCAAGTGTTAAGATAAATAACTTTTCCTCTTCCAGTGCTGCTGCATCGCTACCACCATGAAAAGAGTAAGTAGGAAGACACGGGTGAAAAAAAGGGATTGAGTAATTGCAGCTAAGCAACTATACCCACCAGTCTTAGCAGCCAGAAATTTCAGAAAGCATTATTTGCATGCTCATCAGAAGAGTACAAGATCATCAGAAAATCATCCCAAATGAGGCTGACCTATTGAAAATTGGGAATTTCAACTAAGCATAACTGCCTTGTATTTTCAGACTCCTCAGCCTGTTTCTTTTTGCCCATACACAACACCTCCTCTCTATTCAGCTTTGTCCATTGCATCCAAACTGAGTCACCTCCGAGCACCACAATTACAGCATGACAGAGAAAAATGTGGATTGCTTGCACATCACTGATGTTGGAGAAGCTGCTATGTGGTCAGTTCCCCAGACATCAAGCACCACTACAGAATGAATTGATCTTTGCGGAATGCCAACAAAAACCTGTCAGACATCAAAGATACAGTTTTCCAGGAACTCTTCATTGGATTCCTTTCTCCAAGAAAGGCTAGTACCATCATAGCACATCACGGGGCACCTCTAACAAGAGGAAAAGCTATATCAGAGTTTAGGCCTTTTCTCTAATAAGCGTTGCGGGTTGGGCTTGGATATTTATTACCGCAATTAGTAGTTAATCTTTTAGCTCAGTTTCTCAGTGTATCCCTTCTTTGACATGGAAGACTGGACATAAATTAGGTATGCACAACTCTAGAAGGCTCTTTTGGCTAGCTTATATTTGTGTATGTTCAGCACTGATCATCTTGTCAATACCAAAGTAATAATTTCATTTAAAGTACATACAATATAAAGGATGTAAACAAAGTTAATCAGAAAGACAAGGTGTTGTGACAGCTTTGCTGCAGTGGCACTGGCAGCCTGATCATAAATTTGTGTACTCTTCCCTCCTCAACATCCTTCATACTTTGAATGACTAATGTCAGTTAAATGCAATGAATAGACAGGTTTCTTCTGTATTTCCTTCGCTTCCTCATTATTCAGAGAATAAGCCAAACAACACATCCATAAGATGGAATGGGTGAAATCATTGCAGCTTTTCAATTTTGTAGACTCATCTATTTACTGCCTCATAAGCATTAAAGACGTACTTATTCTAGAATATTTCTTTTCAAGTTCAGGAAACATAACAAAAATGTTATGCTACATCCATGAAAATGGCACTAAAATGAAGAATGATGAAGCATCAATGCCAAAAAGGAAGTTTCTAAGTTAGCTAAGGAAAAAAAAAAAATCCCAGTACTTATCTGAACCTTGGCTCAAGTACTTTGAAGTGCCTCACTTCCAGCTTTCCACAACTGGGACTGCACCTAACTCAAGCATGGAAGCACTGGACTCAGCACTAGGATGGTGAGTCACTGCTACAGGTTGCCCAGGGACGTTGTGCATGCCCCTGACACTGGATGTGTTCAGGAGTAGGTTGGATGGGGCTTTGAGCAACCTGGTCTAGTGGAAGGTGTTGGAACGACATGATCTTTAAGGTCCCTTCCAATTCCAACTATTCTATGATTCTATGACTTCAAATTATGTACAGAAGTACAAATTCCTCCTCATATCCAGAAAAAAAAAAAGAAACAAAGAATATCTAAACAGAACAAAGTAATGCAGTGTGAAAGTGCCCAAGTTTGTGCATGTTGAAAGAGCACAACTGCTGTCAGCTAGTTCTCTAGATGGGTAATTTATCTTGCTTAAAAACTCATATGTTACTAGCACAGCTATCTGTGCTGCGTTAGTGGATAGACGTGCCCTATCTGTTATGTATGAAAGGAAAAATGGAAATAGTTTTATCATCAGGAACTCACTGAGAATGGAGAACTAAAAAAAAAAAAACCAAACAAACCAACCAAACAAAAACCCAACACTTTTTAAATACACCTCAGCAAGGGAAAATACTTCTGTCAGTAAGATGTTGTTACCTCTGCAGTCTGGATTCAGGACCTCTTGACGTTTTAAAACTTCAGCAGCATCAAGCTTTACAGATTTGCCTTGACACTGGACATCTGTCAGATTTTCAGTGCTTTCTACGCCTCCTACTTCTTACCTGGGGAAGAAGCCAGCCATGTGGGGTTAGTGTGCATGTATCCTGCTGATGGCATGGCTGCTCTGTGGCTCTGGGAACAGCCACAGCAGCAAAGCAGAAAGTGCAGACACTGATTGTGCTTTACATGAAACTACTGTATAAGGCTACTTACAGCTCTGTGTGACTTCTAGAAGCCCCTCAAGGCATTATGAAGTGAATCTACCATTTACACATTTCAACTCAATCCACAAGAGCAGTGCCAGGAACAGAAGCAGTTCGTGGATGTGGGCAAGTCCCTCACACACAGAAGAGAGCAAGGGCATGATTTCTGTTGGCTAACAGTGAAGAAAAGTACTAAGATATCTGCCTAGGAGAGAAGCTACACTTAAAGTTTCTTAAGTGCAGGTTAAACAGTGCTAGCTAAGAGACAGCTGTCAAACCTCTGACACAGCAGAAATTCTACTATTGGAAAACATGTCTAAATACATAATGAAATAGGTTATTTTCCCATCTGGACTTCTAGTAGAAGAAAAAGCACATCAGTCAACTAAACCAACCTGGACCCAAATGCCCGTTTAAGCTCACTTAGCAAGGATATTCTGAAAGCAGAGGTCCATAAGAGGGATTTTATCCCTACATGCAACTAGTCTTAGCTTGTTGTTTTTCTTCCTCTTCCCTCACTTTTTATTAATTCCAGACTTTGTTACAATTTGTAAATACAGCCTTATATTTACAAACAACAAGTGCACAGTTTCAACACATTTCAGTTTGTGTCATTAAAGCAAGACTTTGGGGGAAAAAAAAAAAACAAATCCTGCATGCTTTTGCAATTTCCCCTCTAGCTACCTACGTAGCTCTCAGAGTATCTTCCCTTAGCTTTCTTTTTCTTCCAAAAGCTCAAAAGAACATCACTAGGCTTTACAATGTCAAAGAAAAAAACAAAATGAAAATAGCATTTTCTGTCAACTTCACAGGAGTAAAGTAGCTCCAGGCACTTCCGACAAGCAAACACGCAGTACTTCTGTCAGCTATAAATTTTGTCTCAACCTTGAAATCCTTAGCAGTTTGGAGGTAAATTCTCTGTCAAAAGCACAACAGACTTAAATTTTAAAATATTGAAATAGAACTCTCCCACCCTGACAATTAATATATATTTCCCTTCTCTGTGTATTTATTTAGAAAAATATGTAGATTTCTACATATATTAAAAGTGCTGTTGAAAATAAACCAACAGATCAGTAGGACTCTATAGAAGAAAGCTAAGCAGTGCCTGTTTTAACGACTCAATCCTAGAAAGTTTCTAAATTCTCACAGTTAAAACAAATATGCATTATCCCAAGCTCTCATTCATTTTTATTCATACCAAAGAAACCAACAAACCAAAACAAACCACCAAACCAAAAGCCAGACTTCGTATCGGGTTGATTCCAAGCTGAATGGATATAGACTGTATAAAATCTAGAGCATGGAGTAAGGGAGAGAAAAAAGAAAATTTTTTGGAAGATGACCTGAAGTAATATTTAACAGAAAAATGATGTATTTTTCCAGTAATTTCTTTAAAACTACCTCATTTACTAGTCTCTCTTCCATTACTGCTAATTCTAAATTCTTCCTCACCTGTTTCACTGACTTAATGAAAAATATACCATTAAAAGTAATTATTTGATTCAATCACTGAAGTCTCTGTTGGTACTGAAAATTTAAATTTACACCCCAGTGAACCATACATTTATAACTGTATGGATTTTTTAATGACTATTTGTAAAATAATAAGCACAGTCCTTTCATTAGTCAAGAGATTTTACTTTAGCCTGTAAGCTGCAAACCAGCTGCTTTGTGGGAGAGGAAATCTTTCGTGTTTTTTTTTTTAAATCTATTATATTACCTATATTAGGACTTTTTGACCAAAAAAACTCCTTAACAATACAGAAGGAATGTATAAAACTCATTCCAACTTCAAACCAAAGTGAAAATAAATGTTTCAGAACATTTACTTAATGATTTATGGCTTTAGATTATTACACTCTCAAAGCTTTGTTCTCAAAAACAAGATTGCCAATGACATTACTATGAAACTAACTTTGAAGTATCATGGGTTTTTTGCATTATACCATCAAACATTAGCACAATTTTTTTTTCTCACTATTTACACTTTCATTTAACAAGAAAGGTGTAAAAGATGAAAATCATAGTGTGAAAGAAATTACTACCACCAGCAGCTATAGAGATTTTTGAGAAGACCTTTAAAATGTTCTCTCTCATTATAGGCTATGCCTGTTCAATTAAGTAGCAGCCCACACTGGGTAGAAGTTCAGCAGTATTATGCAGGTACCTATGGGCCTCTGAAATCTGTCTGCAGTGAAACAGGGTATAGGGATACCCAAACAACAGCCATCTGCTATTAGCAGAATCACGTGGCTGTCAGAAATGCTGCACTATCACTACCAAAAATTAGAGTTAAGGCTGATCATCATTCACTGCAGGACCAGAAGAGGCTGCTCATGCCACAGAAGTTACTGCACACGTGCTCTCTATTTGGCAGAAGGGGCTACGAAGCTTCACAGCCAGTTAACGTACAGCACTTGCAATCACTTTAGAAAACAGTTGTTTCACTACTGCCCCTGACATATACGTCACATCAACGTTACACAATAAGATAGAAAGGACCTTCAAGAAATCCCTGGTTTTGTACAGGATGCTTTAAAAATGTCCTAATTCATCACTGGGGAGTAAATTATAAAATGAACCACCAAATATGTAAAATAGCTTGTTAGTAATAAATGAGTGATTGCAAGGACAACATTACACTTCGTCCAGAAAAAGGTGCCTAAACACCCACCTGTCCTGGGTTTGCTGGGACAGAATCATAGGCCAGCCATGGTCTGCAGGCCATGGGCAGTTTGGAGTCAGCCAGGGCAGCTGACCTGAGTTGGCTACAAGTGTAATCCATACCATAAATATCACACTTAGTATAAAGAAGGAAGTTTACTGAAGAGAGTGTCTCCTGCTTGGGCTCCTCCTCACCCTGCTCCTTAGGACTGCCTTCGCATTTATTGTGATTGCTGTATATTTGCTGGGCTGAGTATGTAAACTTTGTTTACTTTATACTGGCATTGGTATTCATTTTGCTGTTCCATGAAATCCATTTTCATTTCAACCTGTGAGTCTCCTCTCCTTTTCCTGATCCCCCTTCTTGGCTGGGGAGTGGTCATCAGCTGATAGAGTACCTGCTATATTTTAGCCCCAGATACGGACTAAATGTAGACACCACCCCAAAACCAAAACACAAACCAAAAAATCTCAAACCCCACAAGCAAGTAACAGCCACCTCACACAAGCAAATACTTTCTATCTAAATTACATTGTGCTCAACAGAATTCAGGAAACTGTTGCTAAAATAATCCCAGAAACTCTATGGGGAATGACTACAGCCATTGCAGGCCTACCAAGCTTTGCACTACATAGAGGAATTGTACCTTATGATTGATGCTCAGAGTACTCTGAGTCATCTGATGTGAACAACTACTGATGATACTTTAAGAGATGCCTCACAAAATGAGGATTCAGGTTCCAAATCTGATTAAAAGAAAAATAACAATTGTCTTTTACCCCTAACAATTATCCAGTCTAAATAAATCTGTAAGTAGTACATAAGAACCTCTAGCAGCTGGAAGTGTAGGAGTGGGAATCCTAGATTCAGTATGACACCTTTCTGAAGCACAACACTGAACTAACTTTGCAGGAAATGTGTTAGCACAAACATAACTTTTCCGAAAAAGAAAGCTCCAAATGTTTAAGCACCATTTTAGGTTTAGACACTGGCTGCTAAAGTTGAAAGACCAGAACTCCAGAAAACAAAACTGCTTCCAGTAACGCTCCTAGCAGTTTCCCAGCCCCTCAGACCACCCTGGATGACAGAAATTCACTGAAACCCAGGTCAGAAGACACAGATTTATGGTAACTTTCGAGGAACACCTAACAGCTGAGGTTAAGAATTCTTGTAAACAAAAAAAACAAAAGAAAACAACCCAAAACACCCCCTTGCACACTAAACCAACACCTATGCTTTCATTTCTTCTGTATTCTAAAAAAGCAATGAAACAAAAATGATAAAGCTAACAAAAATATGAGAAAGAGCAGAATCCCATTCCCTCCTGTATTTCTAAGCCTAGCCTTTAATCTTAAGAATCTGCATGAAACAGGAGTGGGCGGCTGCCATGGCAACACACTTCTTCCAATTTATTGCTGATGTTCCTAGGGTGGATTACTGGCTGTAATAACACGGGATTGAGGACCAATAGTTCAGGAGTCAACTGGAAGAAATATTCTCCCAGAAATAGTCTGCCTGAAGCAACAAGAAGCTGGATCTAGATGAACATATCCTTAAGAGAAAATAAAATAGATTCTTCACCAGTCCATGCCTGCAAATACAGACAAAGTTTCAGAAGGATTTTAAAGTGACAGCAAGGTTTCTCTTATTGTATATTTCAGAATATGGAGCACATAATAAACTAATGCTGATGTTTCGTTTTCTCCAAAACAATGACGGAAGGGAACTCTGCCCTTTGAGAGCACAAGATGGAAGAGGATAAAACTCTCTAGAAGTTGCATAAAATTCATACAGAAAAGCATCAGTTATGTAAAAAGGTTCTTAAAAGATTTGGAGTAATCCCTGCAAGCTCTATTCCACACCTTGAATGACAAGTGAACAGCTTTGCTACAGTATGCCTCTGTATTAAATATCAAAACAGATCACAGAAAAAGTAAAGGAGATTTGAGAAGCTTCAGTGATTACACAGAAAGCATCTCAAGCTGGTTTCAGAATGAGAAATGTGTGAGCAGAACAGTTTTCAGCTCTACCTGATACAGGATATGAAAGCTCCAAAAAAAAAAAGAAAAAGAAAAAAGGCAATGGCCCCTGTATCGCTGTGGTTCTCTAGTGCAGTGTGGTTCTCCGCAGTTGGAAAAACAGATTCGCTGCTGCTTTGCCAGTGGGTTTTTTCCTGGCTCTCTGCCTTTGGAAAAACAGACCTCAGCTAAAAAAATATTTGCATTAGGAGAAATGTCCTGTCTCATTTCCCTGTACCAGCCCATTTCTGTGATCCAGTGAGGGAGCTCATCTGTTGATGTACTGTCCTTAGGTTTCAGCTAATAACCAGCATTTTTTAATGCAACTGAAAGACCATCTAATCTTAAAAAAAAAAAACCAAAACCGCATATGCTAGATTGAAATATCTGAACACTTTTCCAGGCAGTTACAGTTTATAAGAAAAGCTGTTGGGAGTTTCATTTACAGGTGTCTCAAATAACTTGCTCAATATGCAGCTGCAACCAAAAAAAAAAAAAAGCCAATAAAATGTTGAGCATCATCAAAAAGGACAAGACAAAAAGTCATTGTTTTACTAAAGTGTAAAACAGTGATGCAACTTCACCTTAAGTACTGCATTCAATTCCAGGCACTATACCTCCATATGGATATAGGGGAGTCAGAAGAATACAGAGAGATAAGGGTAGTTAAGGGAATGTAGTAGCTGTCTTATAGGTAGAGATTAAAAATGGGTCACCAATATGCTTGTGCTCCACCCCCTTCACTGGCTATGCAAATGGCTCATCATTGGAGGTCAGATCATGGTCTTCCAGCTCAAGACACAGGAGTAGAAACTGATAGTCTGGTACATCCTAATGCATCAAGGGGTTCTGAGATTGCATTACTAGTACATGGGCTACTACTAATAAAGATGGAAGCAGAGTGGTCTTTAGGGATGTGAGAGAGAAAGAGAAAGAGGCACTAGACTCATCATAGCCTTTTAAGGGACAGAGAGAAATGCTGATCACTGTGCTGTTTCTGCAGTGTAAACCTGATTTCTATCACACAAATTTCCCTCCACAGCAATATCAGAACGTTTGCTTAGATATTTGAGGATAACTATAAGCTTTCAAGATGAATAGGCTTTATCCAGTGGTTTGTAAAAGACTCGTTAAGATCTTAAAAGTTTACATGGGAGTCTTTGATTAAAATAAGCAAGACACGGGATCCTCGGAAAAGAGCAACATGGCATGTTGCTGATAAATACCTATATCAAAATGATAGCATTAAAAAGGCAACCCCAAAGAAATATTTTAATTTTTGTACTGAAAAAGTACGTATCAATTGTTTTTTCCACAGTAAGACAACCTGCTTTACTCTGCCTTAGTGACAGAGTATTTTGTTCTTTCATTACCCAGGTTATTTATTATTTTAAGTACTGATCCATTGCAACTTTCCTGACTTACCACAAGACAACCGCACTTCTGGTAACAAGTAACAAGCTGAAATACAGCCAGAAGGGACTTTTTTTTTGTCAAAGTTAAAAATACACCACACTGACATCCTAATTTAACACTTCATTCTTTGTGCTATGTTTTTGTTTACGCATAATTCTTTTGAAGAAATAGCCCAGTAAAGCAGAGTGGTACACACTTGAATCATTCATGTAACACGCAAATCAGTTTGAGTAAATCCTTAGCAACCAACGGCTCTAAGTCAGACAGGTCCACTTGAGAACTGTCATTTAACTTCAGGCATTAACTACACTTTTCCTTCTGTGTAACAAAATATTCCCACCCACAATTTCCACCTCTTCCTCCTAAACACACATCAAAGAGTCTCAGTTAAAGCTTAATGAATTGTACTGTAGCTGTACAGTAAAATTTTTTTGCACAGTACAATCTCCCTTTTTCACCAGTAATCAACATTCAGGATTCTCAAATATGCAGAGCACTTGAAACCTCAAGAGTCCTTAAAAAACTCCTATCGATTACAAGTTTACTTAAGGAGCTCTCAAACCATTCAGTAGTGATGACTGACTATTGGGGAGGCTATTACCCCTCTTGATAGAGTGTATAGTTTTTGGAAACACATCCTTACTTCAAAGAGCCACTTCACAGCAGCATGGTACAGGTTACTCAAGCTCCTGCTTCAATCACACCCTTAACTACCAGACCAGGTTGCAGCTCTTCCTCTAAGCAAAAGGCTGCATTGATCCTCCTCTTCCAACCACAGACTGTTTAATTCTTCTTTTTTGCCCCCTCACAGCTCACATCTCAAAATTAGTATTTCGGCAGCATAGCTGAACTACCTCTACATGACAGTTTTCCAACATGCTTCATGTCTTATGTGATGTGCAACAAATTAATAAAGCCCTTTCTAGACTACAGTTAAGAACATAGACTAGGGCAGCACTGATATCATAATACTCATCTTTTGATTCTTATAGTTAATAATTCCTAACATGGAAGAAGATTTTAATACTGAAAATATCCAAGAAAAACAAATATAGAATAATTAAGTAGGAATTTTTAAGAATAAGCCCATTGCCTAAAGTCAGGAAGACACACTGAAAGAGCACAGAGAAGTTAAAGGCTAGAAAAATGTTTTTTCCTCATAGGCTTTTCCTGATGGTAAAGAGAACAATGGAACTGCAGGCACCCTGAAGGGATAACAACAAGTAGAAAGTAGTTTCCAGATGGCTATGCTAACACATTAGATAAAATAGCAACAGTCAAGTAAACCAGAAAGAAACACTTGCAACTTTAAGCATTTGGCTACTTAAGCAAACTAAGTCTGAAAGATTAAATACATAGACAGCAGCCCCCAAAATTTTGAGGAGTATCTGAAATATTAATGACCCACCCACAGAAGTAAAATGACCAATCAAACATTCACAGGTCTTTGGCCAATTCATTCTGAGCTCAAACGAAGCTAAGTTAAGTATCTCTATGATCCAGGACACATGCATTATTTAGCATTAGCTAGACATTTGTTCCTTTATGCAGACAGATGCCAACAGGATTTATGCGAGATGGTACCCATTTCTGCTTAATTTGAAATGTCCTGTTCCCCTCTCTAAAAGCTGAACCACAGGGATTTATATCATTTAGACAGTCTTTGCATTTTAGCAAAAACACACTTTCAAAAAGCTACACCTAGGAACTTTTCCAGAGAAAAGACAAGACAAGGTGTCACTATCTGCATCACCTCCTCTTGTACACAGGTATGGCTCCAGGTATTTCCATACGCACAAAACCAGCCCGCTGATTTTTCATGGTACTTTTGTAGCTTTTCTTTTTTGGCAGAATAAAATATCCACATAAGAGTAGTCTTCTGGCATTTTGATGGGGTTGGAGGAGCTGGTGGTGGCGTTTCTGTTGGCTTTCAGGAGTTTGGGGGTTTTTTTAATGGTCTACGCAGCTGATCAAAATTTGCATCACACTTTAAAATCCTAAGTGAATATTCTTAAGGAAGACTGGGGAAGGACAGAATGAAAGGGAAAACCTGAGCTGCTAAAGATAAGTAGAAGTGAGAAAGTGGAATGATGGAAAAACCACTGACAATAAATTCTGCAAAGACAGCTGCCTTCACTTTCTTTTCCCTATAAGCCATTCCCTGGGTCAGTACCTTTGCAGATGAGTTTTCCACACTTCAGGCATGTGAATGTAGCCTCAGATATAGGTACATTTCACACAGATGAATTTTTACCTCAGTTACTTCTAAACTTTCTCCCAGCTTCCTGAAGGACTTAAAATTTTTCCAGTATTCTTGGGACTGCCACCACAGCCCACTCTCAAAGACAAAGAAATTTTGAGATTAAAGTAGGAAATTCATTCCTCCTTATCTAAGCTTCCTCTTGCCCTGTGCCCTGCAAGAGACAACACAGCTCAACACCCAGACAGGATGTGCTCACTGTTTTACTGTGCTTAGCACTTAGTATGTGGTAAGACTATGAACTACCACAGGTGATGGAAGTTTGGCTGAACAACACAAAAGTAAGTCCAAAACTTATAAATATTTGCTATATCCTGAAAGATTTCTGTTAATCTGAGAACTATAGGCTAAATCTGTAGCCTTGATTCAGGTGACTAACATTGCTGTGGGTAATGTTTGCTTTTAAAGCATAGGACAATGATTGATTTAAAACAAAAACAAGTTTAAAAATCCAATTGCAAACCATTTATTTCCTCCTGTCCAAACAGACCTCAGTAGCACAAACAATGTGAGCTAACCTGAACTGTCATGTAATACTGTAGTTATTTATCTGGCACTGCTGAAGCCAAGCACTGAGCAGGGAAGACACTAACAGAGGGAAAGACCAATAAACTCAGTGCCACTAAGCTGAAACAAGTCATTTCATGTACCTGAGTGAAAAAAAAGTAGGTTAAGAAGAAGAATGATTATTGAATAACTAGAGGCAAAAAGCAATGCTAATTCAAGAACAACTGAGGACCCAGGCAAGAGATGAGACTATAATGGGAGCACATCTTACAGAGCTGAGCCACTATTTCACCACTTCTGTTTTGAAGTACAAGCAAGGACAAGATCAGGTAAACAAGCTGGAAATAACAGCAAAGGGATCACAGAGAAGTGGAGGCAAAGTGAAGTACTGAAATGCTCAATTTGCATGAGGAGAGCTTCAAAGCAACACTCAGCTGTGAAACTAAAGGAAAGAGGAGAGCAGAGGCACCCAGCCTTTGCTCAGGGAGGCCTGGGGAGAACCTTTTCACAGCCACCTAACATGGTGCTGCTGAAGATTGGGGATTATAAAAAAGCTGTTGATTATAAGTATACCTTACAAATAACAGGAAATGCTTGGAAAATTTAACATTTGAAGAAGTGTGGGCAAAGAAGTATTTAAAGAAGTACCAGGACAGCCAGTGATAAGAGGTTGAATAAAGGGAGTATCCTTAAGAGTGAGAGAAATCAAGTCATATCTCTGCAATATTTATCTGATATAATTGCACCTCAAATATCCACTAAAAAAAACTTTCAGCCTGGCACATGATACATGTTCTAAAAGGAGCACATTAAATGCAAAGCATCCCAGCCAGTGACACTCCCATATGGCACAGAGTGACTGACAGCATGGAATGACAAAGTTATTTTACAAAGAATGTGCTGAAAGGGCAGATCCGGCATACGATTTTGAAAAGCAGAAAAAAAAAAAACCAAAAGCTAGGGGCATAAAACTTATGTGTTCCTCAAACACGGGCATCTTTACTCAACCTTCTAACCATACTGACCGATCACTTAACAAATGCAGATGAAGCAGAAGAACCTCCAAAGGGGTTTGGGGTTTTGGGTGGTTTGTGGGTTTTGTTTGTTTTACTCCATTTTTCACTTTCTACCTGAAAAGACTCAACTTTTCAGCTTGATGTAATTTATTAGTAAATTGCAGCTTCCACAAGGAGTGAGCAGCTCCTGCTAAAAAACAGCAGTGAAGCACTGCCATGGAGAATCAAACCAATGGACAGCTGTGGCCCAGCTTCCCTCCTCTGGCAATGACTAATACGCAACACTTCAATAGAAGGTGAAATACGACGTGCTAATAGTTTAGTTTGGTATGGCACAGTATCACCACATGATATATGGGAATCTCTTGGTCCCTACCAAAACAACTGTTAGAAAATAATTGTCCAGTCATCATATAAGGAATATCTGCAATTGAATGTTGCCCTTATTCTTACATACGTGTACAAAAAAAAGAGTGTGATAGACAGGGTTGCTTTAACTTTGTGCTGTTGTACACCATTAATACAGCTCATATTGAATACTGGACTGGTACATTTATATCCAATACTCACAGTGACATTGCAAGAATATTGTCTTTTTGAAAAATGAAATAATAATCTCTAAAAATCTCCTGAACACACGTTGCATATTACATATTACAGTCTTAATCTCAACACATTACAAAATATCTGTTATTCTTTAAACATAAGGGCAAGGATTGAACAACTCAGAAGTATTCTCTCCCTCACACTGCTGCAGTTCACTAATGACTCAAATGAACCAAACAGCATCATTGCTCCCAATTTTTCTACTTCATAATGATGTGTAAAAACTAACACCTTTATAAATCAATTTGAGGTCTTCAAATGAGAGGCACTAGGAGTATTTTTTGTTATTATCTTGCATATACTATAATGTAGCATGAGACAAACAAGCCCTTAGAAATGACCTGTAGAGATTTATCACCTCCCACTGACCTCCTTTGAAACATACTTGGATCTGTTGGAGACTTTTAGTGCTCTTTGGCACCAGTAATCCACCATTTGATCATTATAAACATTCACAGCCAATGTTTCTCCAAAGAGAGCATGATGATTTAAGTGGCTAAGAACAGGAAGATATGAACTCTCAAGGAACAAAGCTCCTGAGTTTATGCTAATAACTTTACTTCAAAAGACTAAATTAAGGAGAAACATGCAAATTTCCTTAAGCTCTTCTATTTTAGAATTAAGTCTCAAAAGTGCTCTTCATGTCAGGCTACTTTTTCTGCAGTTCTGACACAGTGTTCTAAGTGAGTATTTCTATATTGCTAAGTGTTCTCCAAAATTCAGTTTTTGCCCTCACTAAACACCAGAGCAGAAAAGATATAGCTGTTATGTTGGTGGAGGGGAACACAGTAGTTACACAATTAGCTATATGAAGCTGCATTTGTTCTCTTTTCCCATTTACAGCATAGAGAAAAACAAATACTATTATAAGCTGCAACCAGCTTTATTAGAATGAATTTGTCCAATGGCAAGTATGTCCTAACTCGATTACTGACCAAAGTTGGTGAGACAGAGTCCACATTCTACAAAAATGAAGATATGTTTTAGATGCAACAGAGTTTCTTATTGTCAAAAAATACTTAGGAATTAATACCCTGTCATGTACAAAATTGGAACAGAACTAGTATAGCTAGAGAGCTGGCATAGCTTGTTATAGTTACAACAGTACACAACATACGCAAGTTTTAGTTCTCAAAAACATTTCTGAGCCATCTTTGCAACATAAATCTGCATGGGGTGGGGAGCTGCTATTACTGATCAATTTAGTAACATGTAGAAAGTTACTTTACATAATTTTACTGAATTTATATTCACAGTTCTTGTTGAGTTCTTACTTTTGTACACTTTGCTTAACTTTACTCAGAGTAAAATATCAGTTCTACACCTGCTAGGAACCCAAAACCATCAGGAAACAGTATAAACCATGTGCTTGGACTGAACATATGTATCAGAAATCCTTTAGATTAAATTTTATAGAGAGAATCTCAGTTGTGCTTTACTGGGTGAGGTGGGGAAGTAAATGGGTGGAGATCTGGATTTTTTTTTTTTCTAGAAATTAGTCACTGTGAAGTGTTCATAATTTCTCCTCTACTCAGATTTGCTTCATTCTGTTCTTCACAGTAGCATATTTATCTATAAAACTAAGCATCTTACTTTGCAGTGGTCATACTGTTGCTGTAAGGTTGGAACATCCCCTCCAATGGGCATTTGCTTTTTTAGTTCTTCGTCTTTCGCATTCAGCCATTTGATTAACTCTTCCAGGGATGTCAGCAATCTGTTCCATTTCTCTGCACTGGCTTCCAAGTGAGCCCTGTGAAACAACATTAAAGCAACTTTAAAGCCCTGAATGGCAAAACCAGCATGGGAATGCAATAAATAAAATTGCTTCATCCTTAAGATAGGAATGTTTCAAGTGCTTAACTGCAAAACAACTTTGTTTTAAAAAAACCCCTCTACTTCAAAACATTTTGCCCAGAAAATCAAAATAAGCAGAGAAAAAAATAGGGGAACACAGACAAATATGTACCTGACATTTTAAGCTACCTAAAACCTTGAGCACTGCACATCTAAGCAACATAAAAGAAATGCTGTGTTTTGTTGTGACTCCACCACCGCAGTGCACAAAGTGTCATTTTGTGAGCCAAACCATGGCAAAGCTGAACTCTTTAATGCCAAGACCTTGACTCTCCAGCAGTGAAAGCAAGTTCTCCCAGAAGTGATGAACAGTAAATTGCCTGCGCTGCTGAACATATCAGTGACACAGATTACTTAATACATCATCTTGGTAAGTTACTAGAGAATTAACACAGTGAATCTCTCCCCATGTTTAATTGGCAAAAAACCCAGATTCCACAATATCCTTTTCTATTATTTTCAAAAAATACCTTGACTTGATGGCTACTTGCAATGCCTACACATCTGCAAGGAAATCTTCAACAGGAATGACCCACTCTTCTTTTACTACAGTCACTCTATGTTATGGATTCATTTGAAAGTAGCATGTACTCAGTTTATAACAGTAAATAACAATTTCTTTCTCCCCACAGGTGATGAAATAGAGCTAAGTCCTTTTCAGTGTAGTCTGACACCAGCTCTGCACCTTCCTGCCCTGCTTCTGACAGATGAGTGAACCAAACTTTACTATTGTTTCCTATGTTTTCCCTTTCCTATTTTGCACAGGTTTTTTACCTTTTTTTGATTCACTGTAACTTGCTTTTTGAAATGTTCACCTAGCTTCTCTTGTATTATCATCTCAAATGGCATTCGAGGGAATGTTTGGGACCGATATGACAATGGTTAGATTGAAGGGGTGATGTGCTGCAAGGTTAATTTCAAGGTAAGCTTAGGTTTGGGTATGCTAGGGATAGTAGAATAGGTGAATCAAAAAAGCAGTCAGTAAGGGTGTATGGGAGGGAAAAAGACACAAAATAAAAAACAGAAAACCACAGAAAAAAAAGAAATCACATTTCTGAAAATGATAAACTATCTTTAGGAAGAGGAATCTATTCTCCTTCACTTTATTCAGGAAAGTACCAGGGTAACCATCTGCGGGGAAAAAAAAAAAAAAAAGAAAAATTCAAGTACTTGCTATAAATGGCGTTTTACTGCCTACAGTTTTGTGCATCACGGCTTCTATCATCCCTTACTGCTCTCACTGATACCTTTCTCTTGACACTGAATTCAAGCCAGTTGCTCGTAGCCTGAGCCTAAACATCTGAGCCAGCACCCTGACCTGCAGTGAATTAGAAGCGAGCTCTTGCATTTGCACTTGTATGTGCACAGAGGAAGAGTGTCCTGCAGGCCCTGGTTTGCAGACCAGCAGCTCTTGAGTCAAACATACTGTCCCAGTTCCCCTGCCATATTTTCAGTTCTTTTGATACTCACTAACCAGAACTACTTTCAAGGCAACCAACTTGTTCCTCCTCTATAGGTGGTATTAACTCTACAGCAAGTTCATGCAGAGGGTACCTGCTTTGCAGCTCGAGCATTCACCATAGCTGGATCCCGAAGCCCTCAGCCGTGCACAGGGGCACAATCCCAACAGCACAGGGTGGACCACATACAATGTTCACTTTCCCTTTTTCACAACTCAATTCACATCACATCAAAAATGTCCTCAGAAATACCAAGCTGCAAAGCACTGCATCTATGTTACCCTCAGGTGCTAGGTACTTAGATCCAGCCCTCCTTTCTGGAAGTGAAAGCAGAGTTATACTCCCTGTCAATGAGGCAGAGGTAAGACACTGCCTTCCCAGGTAAGCCAAGACAGACCACATTTGAACTTACAGTTTTGCTGTTACACTCACAGATTGTTAGGAAAATAAAGTATCTTTATGAATTTCTAGAAGCAACCACAATTAATATATTCAGAATTCTAGCTTTCTGTACATTTGGTAGTGAAATCTCTGTTCATTGTGATTTATTACTATATCTAGCACATTTAAGCAGGTGTCACTTCTAAAAACTGGCACTTTCCAAGGCTTCAAGTTTCTGCTCTAGTTATTTAGCAGAACTCTTGTATACAAAATGTATTGTTTTGTAAGGGGAGAAAAAACCCTGCAACCAGTTAAAGGGCAGTTTAAGGGTGACTCACTGTTAATTTATCATACATTGCAATAATATTAACAGTGAAAAAAACTAATTTGATATTAATGTGAATGATACAGCGTATGATACCAGATTAAATGCATTGTAAATTTACCACTAATGGGTACCCATGTGCATGCCAGATTAGTGACAGTAGCAAAATATCACTAACATATGGTTTTAAAAGTGAGTGCAAGCTAAACTTGTGGAGGTAGAGCAGCAAGGGTTGGGGGGGAAACAGACTACATTTAAAATTATTCTCTGAACACAAAAAGTGACCTAACCTCTCTGTTGAAAGGTCAGAAACACGTTAAGGGGAAAAAATAATACACAGTGCAAAACATATCACATCAGCCTGGATTTTTCCTGAATGTTACTCTTCTAATCTTATCAGAAGCAATACTGAAAATAAAAGTGAGATGCAGCAGCAGCTGAAGAGTGGACACAAGCATTCAGTTCTACTGGGGAGCGAAGACACACAAATTCAGTAAACCACATTGAAAGCAAATGCTGCACGGGAGCAAGGGAATCAAGATATGCTCCAATTTTCATTTCAATGTAAAGGATTAGTATCACATTTACATTTCTCATACAGACATCAAAGAGAGCCATTAAACTATATTGAAGTTCTGGAAATATTTTCTGGGCTTCTTTGCTTTCAAAGACAGAATTCTGGCTTTTGCTTTGGAATTGGTACTTTGGAATTTGGAATTGATACACAACCTGCAAACAAATCTTCAGGTGTTTGTGCTCATGTGACAAATGAATTTGCAGACTCCAGGGATTCATCAGGTCAAGTGGTGGCTTAAGAATCTGCTCTGATAAAAATACAGGTCAGTTACAGATGATTCCCCAGCATCAACCACCTGGTATTCTGAAGCACTCCTAAGGGAATCCTGGATGAGCGTGAAAAACACAGATCCTTCCATACAGCTGACCAGACTGAGAGCACCCCTCCTCCACCCAGGCTGAACAAAATCATCCACAAGAGCAGCAGCTCTGACATAACTCCCCTCTGTTGACCCTGAGAGGCTCTCAGCTGGAGATTGCCTCAGCTTTTGCTTCTGCTATGGAGGTAACACTTTCCCTGCTGAGTGACAAGGGAACACATGGAATAAAGAGATTGGTGGGTGGTCTGAATATAGAGAATCCTTCTCTGTTTCTCCCATACCTTCACCGCTACCCTTCCCCAGACATGAACACCCTTGCACTGCCTGTCCCAGGAGAAAAGAATCTCTCCTAAACATTTGGTTTTAAAAGGTAGGCCTGCACAAATCTTTGGCTTTGTTTTCTCCCTAGGAGCAAGATAATAGAGAAAAAGAAAGAAATGTGAATAAGTCTACAAGTAATTTCAAGGAGAGGTATAGTCCTCTCGAGGGTTGTCATAGTCATTACAATTACAGTAGTAATTTAAGTGGTTTCCATGCATTTAAAAATATTTCACAAGCATGCTGCTTTTCCAGTTTTGAACTCCCTTTAGTTAAAGTAGCAGGGAACTACAGTCAGCTCAGTGACTAGCACCATCAACTTTGAGGACTGAAGTGATAAAGAAAAACCCATACTATCCCTATGGGGGAGCAGTACTTTTGACAAAAATCAAGCTAATTGAAATGTACACATAGCTGGAAATATTCTAAAAAAACCTTAGAGAAACCTTAATTTAGAAGCACTATCCCAAGCTAAAGCCCATAACAAAACAATCAGATTTTTCAATCATCAGTCCTAGCATCTAACATTGTTTTATGCTGTTCTCAGAAGACTCATCCATACATTTTTGCTTTCCAATTCATCCTTGGAAAAAAGTACACCATGAAAGCAAAAACAGAAGGCAAATGCCTAGATAAACACACTGAATTCATATCAGTTCTATGCCTTGTTATTTCCTTATGACAGCTTTCAGTGCTCTTGTACAAGTTAGAAAAGTGAACTGCAATCAAAGAACAGGGCAAAATACATGAACTCAGAAAGGCTACCCTCTTTGCATGGTGACAGAGATTTGAAAGGTTAATTTATTTGTCTTATATTTGCTTCGATATTCTCTTCCCTGCCTATCTTCTACTTGTAGCTCAGTGATATGTGGCTCTGCAGCACTGCAGGTACCAGCAGCATAACACAAACACTGCAAACTTCAATGCTGCCCAGCCGGATGCACAGGCCTTATCTACACAGAAGTGAAAAGAGGAGTCCTTATTCAGAAGAGCAAGCATTCCCACTTTCCTGAGCATTCAGGCACAATCTCTGTCTCTGTATTACTGCCTTGGAACTCACAGCTGGCCAGGGTAACTGGTTTGAAGGCCCCATTTCCTGGCCATCGATTTCTCCCAAATTATGATCAACTCCAGAAAAGCCCAGACAATTGAACTGTTCTTGCTAGAACTCCAGTTGCTAGGTTATTATCTTATAAGCATGTTTTCCTCTTCCTCTTACTTTGATTTATTTGTGAGTAGAACTCATTAGAGCCCACGCTTAATAGATCTTGGATTAAACTACTTGTGTGGTGGGGCCAGTCTCTGCAAGCCCCCACATTGGTTATTACTACCAATGTGCTATCTATGAGCTTCTGGGGAGCTTATTTACCTGTTTCACTTAACCGTTGGTTAAGTTGGTTGGTGGTGGGATAAGTGGAGATGAAAAGTAAATGTCACATTTTCCCCTCTGTCTCTATCTTTCAAACTCTTGTGCCTGAATCCTAAGCTCAACTCTTTTTCGGGCATTTAGAAAATTCATATGAATGCTTAATGTTTTCTGTTCTATTAAAACAGCAGTTTCCTTTAATCAACAAGCAAGCAGTTGCAATGAAAAGCTCCAGAAATTATTTTCTATGTAACCCATTTTAATGTGGAATTTTATTCACACTAATGAATACAGTAATATTTACACCCAAAATGACCTCACAAAGATTTTAACAATGACTGCACTTGGACAGTCAGTAAGTTTGGCATTGGTAGGGTCAAAAATTGTAAAATGTATTTCTTGATTAATGTGTGTTGAAAAATATTTCTTAATTGAATAGTAGCAATAAAAAATATTACTACCAATATGGATCAAGACCCTTAACATGCAAGTCCTATCAAATTATTCATTTCACTGGTAAAAGCAAAACCAACAACAAACTTCTGATTTCTCCTCACAATAACTGTAGATTCACAGAATCACTTCATTGACATTGTTATCTATTTACAACAAGGAAAGATTCAATATACTTTATGGAAAATTTAGTGCAGATTGGCAAGTTAAAACTGCACAGCTCTGGAGAGAGAAGAACAACTAATTAAGCCTGCATGGTGAGCAAGTGCAGCAAGTTTTTCTATTTGTGCGCAGGGGTCCTTTATAGAAGAAAAGGGAGACTTCACTTCAATGCTCTGATCATATTTCTCAAGCCTTTTAGAAGATAGCAACTGTGCCTCATTCATGTCTTGATGTTTTTGTTATTTACCTGATGTTAGCTGACTTTGCCTTCAGGTCATTCCAGCGCTGGTTCATGTCATCAAGCCGGTGCTGGAGCAAAACAGCTTCCTCAGAGTTTCCCAGGGCTTTCACCATCTTCTGTCTATTTCCATCAATGCTTTTAAAGATGTCATTGTGGGCATCAATCTCAGCTTGGATGTCCTGAAATACCAGCAAGAAAAGTGCAAACATCTTAGTTCTCCAAGTAAAGGAAAGGAGATCTTATTCTCATTAGTGCTCCTAAGCACTAGGACAGAGCGCATAATCTTTCTTGGGTGACTCTGAAAAAGATGCAGAGAGGAAACCTATTAACATCATTATCAAAGGTCTAGTTTTCTTAAGTGTGAAAAAAGGAGGTCAAAAGTCCTCCTTGACTGTGAAACAGGACTTAGAACTATAAAGACTGAGTTCTTGGCATGTTTTGTAGCACTGAAGGTAACTAATTGTCTACTTTGCTCCCACACATTTCACACAATACAGCATTTGCAAAATGCAATAGAAATAGTTTCCTGCTCAGAAATTACAGATTCAGCCTTAGCTACGTTGTCTCCTTCCTCTTTGAAATAAAACATTACAGAAACTTTACATAGCCCAGTGAAATTCAAACTCTATGCAGTGCTTTAGGTCATATGCAATGAAAGCTTTTATCTAAAACCTATGTCCTTAAACTGCAGCTAAATGACTACAGCTACCACAAGCCCATTTTTGCAATTAAACTACTGCACACCATGGCCTGCAATATATGGCAAGGTAAACATAAAACAGGAGGTTGTATTATAACCTGAATTTCATAGTAAACACTGAAGAAGAAGTGTTTGTGATTTCAATTCAGCTTACTCATTTCTCCTCTGCTTAGAAATTAAACATATTTTATCCTATGATCCAACATCTGCTTCAAGAAACACATTACGGGTGTTGTCTTCACCTAACTGAACACAGTATCATTTTTAAAACACATTATAGGAGCAAACAAAAACTTCCTGTCACACTGCCAATGCTCTCTAGCATCAGTACATCTATGTATACTGCAATAGAACAATGTAAATGTGTGGAGAGCCAGGAGGTGTACTGGCTGTCTCAAAAGGACTAATCAGTGAAGACTGTGAGAGGAACTTGATGCAGATGTAAACAAACTTCTTTTGCACAGGAAGCAATTCAATAACTGAAATCCCTTAAAGGTTTTTATTCTTCCAAACAGCTCCTCACTAATCTCCATCTGTTCCCAGGAGCAGGAAAGGAACAGGCTCTTGTACCTCCCCATCCTCAAGATGTAGTCCTGCATCTTAGGATGGCTGCTTGCACATTTACAATTGATAACGAGAAACTGGAAAAGCAGCTATGAATTTGACACAGCACAAAAGCTTTTTTCATTTAAGGAAGAAATAAAATAAAATTTAAAAAAGTAAGGATACAGCTGGAGCAGTGGGGGAAGGAGGGACATAGAGGGAAAAGGAGAGGGGAGCACAAGAGAGGAGGAGAGAGGAATCTCTGGGTCTCCAGCTCAGCTACTATGTGACATTGGACAGCTATCTATTATTTGCCCTGAGTTTTACTATTTTAAAACAGGTAAAAAGACACTTTTGCTGTCTTTAAACCATCCTGATAAGAATCACCACCATGGAAATATATACAAGCAATGGCATTTAAAATGAAAAACTGAAATGGAAGAGTGTGATGTTCAATGAACTCAAATAAGACTGCATAGTCATCAGTTAAATGAGATGCTTATCTAAAAACATTTGCAGCTCCTGTCAGTACACATCCAACATGCAAGAAGACCCAGTGGAAACCAGCTCAAGTCCACACAGCAGGAGATACAATCACATACAACAGTTACAGTTCTAATTGCACACTACTCTGTGCTACAGAAGTCATGTCAAATCCATTTCTATGCCTCTTTACAGTTACAAAAGAAAACTTCATTGAAAACCAACTGATCTCTAGTCTTCCATTCTACAATCACAATATTTATTCTAAAGCTACTGAGAACCTTTATAAAACATTCTAGCTTTGACTACATCTGAGAGGACACTTAAGCCCACATGCTTTAAAAGGTTTCATTCAAAATGGGTTTGATTCTTGCATTTGCCAGTTATCATGTTACATTGATTAAGGCACAGTAAACCCACTGTTC
>VZZY01021898.1:0-10444 GCA_013400335.1 Eurystomus gularis
GAACCAGCACAATGAGGTGAGAGTGGGGGTCAATCATCTCACCAGAGACCTTCAGGAGGAGAGAGGCAGCACTGACCTGGCCTCAAGGCAGTGGCATGAACAAAAACAACTTCCCCAGCTCCCTTCTCCACCAGTTTGTGCTTCAGCTGTTTCTGTTTAATCTGCTTTGTGCCTGGGGCTATAAATGAGTACATCCATTGTCATTCCTGGTGACCAGGGCCTTCATCTGGGGCATTTGAGAAGGGCTTGGATGAGAAATGGTACCTGCTGTAAATGTCCCTGCTTGTCAAATGTCACTGGATACACAAAAGCAGAAGGAAAAGTCTCAATTTCCCAGAGGACTCAAGATCTGCATGAAGTTTTCAGTCAGTGCCATTGCAGTCACTAAGAGGTTTCTCTTAACCTCAAAGCGTCCTCTGTGTGCAGAGGAATCCCAAGTTCAGGGGTCAGCCAGGAGAATTCTCTTCTGTTTTTCTCAGCCTCTCTGCCTGTCAACCCTCACGTGTCCCATAAAGACCTGCCCTTCAACCACCCCATTCTGGCACTGCTCCTGCCCTCACCAGAGCCAGCTTTGCTTTCTTTGACACGGAGAAGTGTGAGGGAGGACACCAGCATGCAAGAGGCTGTTACATTGAAGGCAACCAGCAATTTCCTTCTGGGTTAACTGCAGGAACAAGATGCTGAGCTATCTGAAACCAAAGGTGGGATACTTCTGGGCAGAGCAGCCCCATGCCAGGTTGAGTTGGGCTTGGGCAGGAAAACCAAGTCATGAGGTCCATAGTCGGGCATGAGGAATGGCAGCAAGAAATGATGGGTTCATGGGAGGCCCTTTGCTTGCCCAAGCAGGGAGAAAAGGAGCAGGACAAGTAGGAGTTTAGCAACAGGATATAAGAAAGGCCAAGATGGTGGTAAGGAATAGCCCACACCCAGCAAATATTAGAAACTACTTGTCATTGTAATGATTCTAGAAGTGTGATGATCTCTGCGCATTGGATTTAGCAGTAACCAGAGGAAAACTTGTCATCCAGTAGGAACCCTAGAAAACCTCACAACTGCAAAGATTAGTTCTGATGGAAATGGCGAAAGTATTTCCTCTTTGCTGCAGAAGTGGTTGGCCAAGTTTTCAGTTCTCCATTTAGAAGAAAGCCGGATGGGAACTCTTACTGGATGCTGATGAAATACTTTCCATTCTAACTGGAATCAAGAATAATTCAGCGAATTGCACAAAACTGAAGCTCAGCAAAAGTAGATAGTTTGTGTGTAAGTGTGTTTAAGGAATTAAATATAAGGAACTGATGTAAAGTGAGAATGAAGAAATGACTTATAGTTTTATTTCTGCTGCCATGGAAGAGCTCTGTAAGCAGATGACTTCTAATCCAGCAGAGAAACACAAGAGCAATTCAAGGGGTGGGAGGGGGAAGGAAACACAGGAGACCAGAAACCCCAACTTTACAATCAGAAATTTGAAAAACAAAAGACAGTAAAAGCCCGTTAGTTAGGAAGGGGAGCAAGTAGCCAAAGATGGCTACATTTTGTTTATGTTTTGCATAAACAAAAGAAGAGGTTATAGAATCACAGAATGGTTTGGGTTGGAAGGGACCTTAAAGATAATCTAGTTCCAACTAGAATAAGCAGGGACTCCTCCCACTAGGCCAGGTTGCTCAGAGTCCCATTCAACCTGGCCTTGAACACATCCAGTGTTGGGGTATCTACAGCCTCCCTGAGCAACCTGCTCCACCACTCTCATAGCAAAAAAAATCTTCCTAATTTCTAATCTAAATCTACCTTCTTCCAGTTTAACGCCACTACATCTCATCTTATCATTACAAGCCCTCTTAAAAAATCCCTCCCTAGCTCTCTTGTAGGCCCCCTTCAGATACTGGAAGGCCACAGTGAGGTCTCCTCAGAGCCTTCTCTTCTCCAGGCTGAACAAGCCCAACTCTCTCAGCCTGTCCTTGTAGGAGAGATGTTCCAGCCCTCAGATCATCTTTGTGGCCTCCTCTGGTCCCACTCCAACAGGTCCATGTCCTTCTTGTGCTGGGGGCTCCAGAGCTGCATGCAGTGCTCCTGGTGGGGTCTGACAAGAGCAGAATAGATGGGGAGAATCACTTCCCTCAACGTTCTGCCCACACTTCTTTCGATGCAGCCCAGGACATGGTTGGGGCTTTCTGGGCTGCAGTTGCTCATTGTTGGCTTATGTTGAGCTTTTCATCGAGCAGCACCCCCAAGTCTTTCTCCTTGGGGCTGCTCTCAATCAATTAATTGCCCAGCCCTATATTTGTATGTGGCATTGCCCCAACCCAGGTTATGTTCAAGTACTCAACACAATCAAAATTTAGTGCACATAGGTGAGAAAAAGGAAAAGAGAACAAATGAGCCAGGAAGAGGTACATAAGGCAAGTGTAGCCAAACAAAAAATCCCCAGGGATTCCCATTCCTTCCTCCTGAGCCATGCTGTGTCCATCTCTGAATCACTGGTGATTGGCAGGACACATTCACATGGAGTGGGAGAGGTTCCAGAACACCAGTAATGAGCACACATGACACTGGTCTTGCATTATCAGATGCACTGCCTTGCATGTGTCTCCTTAAGTAAGGGAGGGAAGTGAAGTCTAAGGAACACATGAGCCCCCAGAGCTGTGAGCACAGCTTAAAGAGCAGAGGGACCATCACTGCTCACCTGACAGCAGGCAGCTGGAGGCAGAGGGGTCAAGTTGAGTCACGGTGACATGCAAAGAGCTGCACTGAGAGAGCAGCCAGAAATGTCAGGGACAGCGCGTGGTCAGAGCAGAGCCCCAGATTTGCTCAGGACTGGAGGTGACTGTTGCTGGTGAGGAACATGCCCCACAGAGCCTCACATTTCAAGAAATAAGTGATAGGAGAAAAGCAAGGGAAGAGCAGCAAGAAAGTCCCGTGTCCAGACAGGCAGCCAGCCAATGTGCTGGGATTCATTTAGACCAGAAGAGAGGCCAAGGAATGACCTCGGTCATTGTAAGAGGACAGCATTGCTTCTAGCCCCCAAGCCTGTTAAGGAAAGGGACACCGCTGTCTCAGTCTGCAGCTGGCTTTAGGAAAGCTTCCCCAGCCCTGCAGAGAGCTACCCCAAGGACAAGTCCCTGCTAGCTGGCAGAAGCGGGCTGTGCTCCTGCCCCGGAGCCAGGGCAGAGTGATGTTCTCGGCACCTCTGTCAGAAGAGGCTGCCAAACACATGGGCCCTGCACTCCGCAGCACTGCAGGGATCAGAGCAGCCCCCCTGCCTTTCTCAGGAACCAAGGCAAGAGGGAAGGAAACCACGGGCAGAAAGAAATTAAAGAAACTGCCAACACCACAATCCCATGCAAGAGTAGAGAAAACCATGCGGCATTATGCAACATCCGTCTGGGAAGTGACACTCATCATTGATAAAAATTATGCAAAGGAGTCCCGTGGCTGGAGGTTACAAGGAAAACACAGCTCAGCATCAGTCTCACCCGGCAGTGAGCTGTCACTGACCCTGGCATGGACTGTTCTATGAGTTACTCAGTGTTCAGAGTGGAATCCCTAAACCGGTCCCCACTGATGTATTTTTAATTTAAATTCCTGAGTGTACCTTCTCCTTCAGAGGATCCTGTGCAGTGCCCTGCACAAAGACCCACAACCCAGACAGTTCCTTTAGGACAAGAGGAAACAGCCTCAAGGTGGGCCAGGGGAGGTTTACATTGGACATTAGGAAAAAAAAATTTCACTGAAAGGGTTGCCAGGCCCTGGCCCAGGCTGCCTAGGGCTGTGGTTGAATCACCATCCCTGGACGTGTTTAAAAGCCCTGTAGATGTGGTGCTGAGGAACACGGTTTAGCAGCAGACTTGGTACAGTAGGGTTTGGTTGGACTCTTAAAGGTCTTTTCCATCCTACATGATTCTATGATTCCATAAACCCAGGAAGGGGATTTTTTCATGTTCATGGATCAAAGAGTGACCTCTTCTCCCTGCAGGTTGAGTGACTGGAAAGAGAATGGCAAGAGCAGATATAATCTCTCTCCAGGCATGACATTGACACTTACCTGTCTGTGCATGCATTACAGAAAAACACAAGGAGATTCGTAAGGTCCAACAACCAGAAGGTAGTTTGACACCACAGGTACATGTGCCTGACACCCTTCAGCCACCCAGCACAGCTCTATCAAACCACAGGGACACTTTGAGCTGGGCACCCTCAGCCCTATGTCCGAGAGCTTAGAGACCACCCTGGGGAATACATTTCATCCAAGGACGGCTGCAGCCTCAGCTTCTCTCACCCTCTCCCACACTGGCTCTGAGCCCCCAGTCTCAAGCACCCCTTGCTCCTTAAGGTAAGCAGATACATTCCTTGAAACAAAACCAGGGAAGAGAAATGCCATATGAGCGGAGCAACCATTGCCAGGAGAAAGAAGTACCCTGCTATGTCCAGCTCTGGAGCCCCCAGTACAAGAGGGACATGTACCTGTTGGAGCAGGTCCAGAGGAGGGCCATGAAGACGATCAGAGGGCTGGAACATCTCTCCTACAAGGACAGGCTGAGAGAGTTGGGCTTGTTCAGCCTGGAGAAGAGAAGGCTCCAGGGAGACCTCATTGTGGCCTTCCAGTATCTGAAGGGGGCCTACAAGAAAGCTGGGGAGGGACTTTTTATGAGGGCTTGTAGTGATAGGACCAGGGGTAAGGGCCTTAAACTGGAAGAGGGGAGACTTAGATTAGAAATTAGGAAGAGGTTCTTCACTCTGAGGGTGGTGAGACACTGGCACAGGTTGCCCAGGGAGGTTGTAGATGCCCCAACACTGGAGGTGTTCAAGGCCAGGTTGGATAGGGCTCTGAGAAACCTGGTCTAGTGGGAGATGTCCCTGCTCGTGGTAGGGGGATGGAACTAGATGATCTTTGAGTTCCCTTCCAACCTGGACAATTGATTCTATGATTCTATGATCCACCACAATGGCAATAGAGCCCAAGGGGTGGAGCAAGATAAAGAGCACAAGGCACAGTGAAACACGAAGCGTAGAAGGTCTCTTGCCAGCCCACTGATGCCTTCTTGCCACCCTGTGAACCCACCTTCGCTCTCCCTTGCTCCCCAAAGAGCGCCCACAGCCTCCCACTCTGCTCTCACACAGTGCTTGCCCTGACCCTGCAATTTGTCTCCTATGCCTCAGAACCTTCGCCTGCAGCCCTGTCCCAGGGGACCTCTGTGCTTGAGTGGAGGAAAACCCTGGGGCTAATTCTCAGCACGGCTGGGTTTGGGCTTGCAAGGGCACATGGACTCTGCTCTCCCCCAGGTACTGACCACCACTTCTCTGTGCAACTTGGCAGAGCCAGTGGCTCTCGGCTACTGCCACTGCAGAGCTCTGCGCCTGCCCATAGGAATGCAGCGGTGGGACTTGGAGAAGTTGTCTGACTGCATGAGATTTCAGTTTTGAGTTTCAGACACCATCATCACCTCCTGCACCCAGACAGCACATTGCATAAGCTCCATTTCCATGAACACAGGCTAAAAATAAAAAATTGTCTAAACTTACATAGTTGGGGTTGTTATCTCATAGCAATTGCTTCTGTTTTTCTCCTCCACTTTTTGCCCTTCATGAGACCTTCTGGTAGAGTTTCACATGTTAATTATGCCTGTGTCAAAATACTTCTCTCTACTGCACAGTTTCTCTCTTCAACTGGTTTTAACCACGTAGATGTCCCTTTCTTCTTCTGCATGAAAGGGTAAATAATACTGAATGGTTTTTTTTAAGCTCCCTCCATCTATTTGCCCCGCTCTTTTCATTCTTTCATCTCCAAGTCACTAAATGCTCTCATCACCTGGCTCCAAGTCTTCTGTGTCGGCTTTATCCATCCCTGTGTCAAAATGATCAGAGTTGGATGTGGCAATCGGAGATTATCCTGCTGGTGTCTACAGCAACACTATGGCATTTGGAGAATTAGTTTCTGTCCCATCTTTCACATGCTCCAATACTCTTCTTCAACCTTGGACTTCCAGCACCAACGACCAGCTCTAGAAAATAAGGAGATGATAAGTCTCATTTTCTAACAAAGTGGCATTTAGGGGACCTGAATGTCGCTGAAGAGGAACTGAACAACTTCTAAGTCACATGGGCCAAATACTCAGGACTCAAATATCTTTGAAATCTGGCCATAAACTCAAAAACATTACCATGAGCCTTTTTCTTCCCTAAGTAGCTGTAGTTCATTTGGCCTTAGAAACAGAAAGGAGTGAATGTCATCTGCTAGCATGTTGCTCCACCAACTAACTCTGTTAAACCCCTGTCTTCTCCAACCCTGATTAATGTAAATAATCTTGTATTTTGCAGAGATATGCCTCCCGCTGAACTCCCCTGTCCTGATCCTCAGGCATTGCACAAGATACAACGTATTTGCAGTACACAGAGTCGCAGAATTGGTTAGGTTGGAAAAGACCTTTAAGATCACGGAGTCCAGCCGTTAACCCAGCACAGCCAGGTCACCAATAAACCATGTCCCTCAGCACCACATCTC
Source organism: Eurystomus gularis (assembly GCA_013400335.1). Lineage (NCBI taxonomy): Eukaryota > Metazoa > Chordata > Aves > Coraciiformes > Coraciidae > Eurystomus > Eurystomus gularis. Next base: position 6,497 of record VZZY01021898.1, read on the forward strand.
CGCAGCTCTGAAACCCCTCCAGAGATGGGGACTCCACCACTGCCCTGGGCAGCCTGGGACAGACCTTCACAACCTTTTTTGGCAAATAAATTCTTCCTAATGTCCAACTTAAACCTTCTCTGGCCCAACCTGAGGCCGTTTCCTCTTGTTGGTTGTTCACTGGGAGAAGAGCCTGGCTCCAACCTCCTTTCAGGGAGTTGTCAAGAGCGAGAAGGTCTCCCCTGAGCCTCCTTTTCTCCAGGCTCAACAACCCCAGGTCCTTCAGCTGCTCCTCACCACACTTGTGCTCTAAATCCTTCCCCAGCTTCATTGCCTTTCTCTGGACACGCTCCAGCCCCTCAAAGTCCTTATTGTAATGAGAGGCCCAAAACTGAACCCAGGATTCGAGGGGCGGCCTCCCCAGTGATGGCCACACTGTTTCTGAGAAGTAGAGGAAACTCTTGGCTAGAGAGACTTTAGCAAAGGGAAATAAAGCTCCAAAGGCCCAAGAGGTGCCAGAGCAATTGGCACCAGCAGCCAAGCCAGGTGATCTCCAGCCAAAGGCCCAACCAACAGCTGTGTTGGAAAAGTCCCTCCTGTCTGAGCAGGCAGCATGGTGCCAGGTGAGCTGCCATGTCCCCTCAGACCTGCCCTCCTGTCCCTTTGCTGAACACTCCTTCTGGGGTGCACAGGCCTCAGCTTTGCTCCCCCTCGTTGAGGAAAGTTAAACTCTGAAAGCTTTTTGCTTAGAGGGGATCGAGTCAAAGCTCTGTCTTCTCGGGGACACCTGCACCTCCCTTTCTATCCCTTGCTGACCCTCCTCCCCCTTCCTTTTGCCAAAACTCCCATTTCTGTCCCTTATTGACCCTGGGCTCTGCTTTCCAACCCATCCCAGTCCCCATTGTTGGTGCACCTTGGGGGTCTCATGTCACCCTAAAACCACCCATGGAACCCCACGGTGCCCCGAGCTGCAGCCACTGCTCCTGGCGATGCCATCCACCTCCCACTCCCTCCCATGTCGCCACCGGGACTGGGTCCACTGCAGCTCCCCAAGACACTGCTCCAGCATCCAGTAGTCCCAGTTATGGCCTCAATGGAGCAGAGAACCCTCAGCCTGTCCCCTCTGAGCGCTGGCTGGGGCGAGGATGGCAGCTGGGAGGGATGGAGGCATCTGGCCCTTTATGCCTTCAAGGATAAATGCGAGGCTTCCCACAGGAAGGGGTGCAGGGCCCGGCAGGAGCTCTGTAGCTGCTGCCCACCCCAAGCAGGGCAGGTCAGTCCCAGGGTCCATCAGTGTCCATGCAGCCCAGCCCATGGCAGCCACGATGGGAGCCTGGACCCTTGGGGATCCCTGCCCAGCCCCTGGGGAGTGAGGCCCCACTCTGTCCTTGGGATGTGGTGGGACACGAGCCAGGGCCAGCCAGGCCAGGAGCAGGAGAGCAGCTCTTGCACCACCACATGGTTTGGCCTCAGGCAGGCACCCTCCTGCACTTCCGCACCCGTTGGTGTTGAGTATTTAGGGGCTTGGCCCCTCTGGCCGTGCTGAGGCTGGTGGTGGCGAAGGGGCCTCCAAGCTGCCCCAGGGCCCTGGGCTGCCTCTGCCCTGGGAGGGAGGCACCAACTCAGTGGTGGGGCTGAGACAGAAGCAGACTGTGGAGGCTGGAGACACCTCTGGGCTCCATCTGGTCCAGCCTCCCTTGAGCTGGTGGCCCAGGATGGTGTCCAGCTGGTTTTGAGGATCTCCAAGGATGGGAGACTCCACCACCTCCCCGGGCAACCTGCTCCAGGGCTCAGTTACCCTCACAGTGAAAAGCATTTCCTGATCTTCAGAGGGACCTTCCTGTGTTCCAGTGTGTGCCCATGCCCTCTGGTCCTGGCACTGGGCACCACTGGGAAGAGCCAGGCTCCAACCTCTGGACACCCTCCCTGCAGGTACTGATACATATGGATGAGATCCCCCTGAGCTCTCTTCTCCAGGTTGAGCCCCCTGCCTCCTCAGTTGAGGATCCCCTCCCACAACCTGCTGGCCTTGCTCCTCCTGATGCATTCCAGGACACCCTTGGCCACCTGTGCTCATGGCCAGCTTGGTGCCCACCGGCTCTGCCAAGCTGCTTCCAGCTGGGAGGCTCCCCGCCTGTGCCAGTGCCTGGGCTTCCTCCTCACCAGGGGCAGGACTTTGCACTTGTTGAACTTCATGAGGTTCCTGCTGACCCATTTCTCCAGCCTACCCAGGTCCCCAGACATCAGAACACCCACTGGGATACCAGCCACTCCCCAGTTCTGTGGGTGCCAGCGGTGCCTAGTGCCAGCTCATCCCCACTGGCATCAGGCACTGAGGGGGTCACACCTCAGCCACAGGATGGATGGATGAACCACAGCACCAGGGACAGGAAAAATACTTAATTTTTTAACACTTCAGATAATGGAGTGCCCCAGGAGGTCCCAGCCGCAGGCCCCCTGCTGCTACAGGAACCCATTGCTCTTCTGGGACCCGCACTGCCACCATGGGGGGTTGCAGCAGATGTGGGGGAGCTGGCAGCAACATCTCCACCAGACCTTCAGGTGGCCCCACAGCCAGGCACAGCCCACCCGCAGATGCCATCCTGCCCTGCACGGCCCTGTGGGTGCCCAGCCATGCACCCTGCCCGTAGGCATGCACCCCCGGGAGCTGTGCTCCGCAGGGTGCTCCTGCCTGGAGCAGTGGGGATGCTCCTGCCCATGGAGCTCCCGGGAGTTGCCATGAGCTGTGGGGGAACAAGCCCTCTCTCCACCAACTCTGGGAGGTCCCTCACAGGCTGCTCTTCTTCAGTGCCTTTCCTCCACAGATGGAGCCTGTCATGCTGGCAGCCAGGACTGGGGAGGCCCCCCAGCTAGGAGTGGCAATGCTGGAGAGGCCCAGCAGCTCCTGGGAGGGAGCAACAGGCTGCTGGGAACCCCAGGAAAGGCAAGCAGCAGGCATCAGCCCAGGGATGGGCTGCGGCCCTGCAGGAGCCCTGGGTGGCTGGAGAGCAGCAAGGGCTGCAGGAAAGGCCCCAGAGACCAAGGTGGCAGGTGTGGGCTGCGTGACAACAGCAAGGGCAGTCCCACAGCTGGGCTGTGCAAGCAAGGGTGCAGGCAGCACCACCACAAAGGGCTTCCTTGGGGCTGCTGGGCCCAGGGGAGGCCGTGCCTGGCGAGGCCCTGGCTGGCGAGGACAAAGAATTTGGGAGCCCAAGGGCTCTGCCTGGCCTGGAGCAGAGGGAGCACAGGGGCTCTCCAGCTCTGCCTGTGGGCACAGGCCTTGCCTGCACCCTTTTTTCTCGTAACAGGGACCAGCCACAGGTGAACACTGGGAGAAAATGGTATCTTTAGTTGGCCTGAAAGCATCCCAGTGGTGGCCCCCAGCACCCGCACTCCCAGGGGACTTGCAGAGTCACTACCAAACAAAAGAGGAAAACAAGAATCAAAGTCAATCTTAAAAGCACTAGCTGTGTAGAAACACCTTCCTAAATCTGGTCAGGCCAGCAGCCCCCCCTGGGAGGGGCTGTACAAAGGCTGTGCAGAACTTTACAGCTAGTTTGGGGCGTTGAATTTATCCCACAAAGCTCTAACGAGTTTGGCTATACAAAACAGATCTACTCCTCGATGCAGGAAGGAGCAGCGATCCAGGATTGCGAGAATATATTTATTTAACACAAAAATCTGCTCTCCTGATCACCGAGAAAGGGGTTAGAGGGAAGACTGCTGGGATGTACTTTTGCTGTGACTGCTTCTGGCAGGCGGTGCGTGTGCTGCTGCCTCTCCGATCCTGCCGAACGCTGAAGATCCAAAGACTCCACATACCCCGTTTCTTACGACGAAACCCACACACACCCGCCCCCACAGCTATCCGCATTTCGCCTTTCCCCCTTCCGCTGCAGCGGTACTCACAGGGACCCGGCCTCCCCGCTGCGCCCAGCGCCCCGGGCGCGGCGCTGGTCCCGCACCTCG